>JAEIFK010000675.1:802500-940000 GCA_018901825.1 Drosophila funebris | reverse complement strand
GAGATTCTTAATAAAGTTTTTATTTTGAATAGTATTAGAAATATATTAAAAAATATTCCAAACTTTAAGTTTTATATTCATTAATATAGTAAAAATATTCTTAAAGTGCGTGAATTATTAATTGTTTATTATTATAATAATTATTATAGTTCTATTTATAATTAAGTTATATTAAATAATTAAGAATAGCGTTAATAAAATTATGAGATTTGTTAGGAACTGTTAAAAGTGCTGGAAAGTCTCAACTTATTTAATTTAATTTGTTCCCTTATATTATTTATAATAAATGCATAATATTAAATATATAATAATATATTATTTGTAATAACTCTTTACTCGTTTAATTTAATTACTTTAAATAATTATAAAATTTTGTGCACATTTTTTGGTTATTTTTATATAATTAACAAATTGAAAAGAAAATTGAAATTTTCCTAGCACTTTGAGTTGCATTTGCTGTATGATTTTGCTGTTAACTGATAACTATTATCAACCGCCTTAATCATGATTATCATCAGCCACATTACGATCATTATCATTGGCATTATCATGATGATGTTGCGTTGGCAGTGGAGTGACCCCAAAAAAAGGCGTCGCCTTTTGCCACTAGACGAGCCCGGCCCAAAATGCCAAGCCAAAGTTATGGTTTTCATTAGACTCCGCTCTCGCTGGCGATAGAGTTTGACCAGCAGACACACTCGTACACACACACACACACACACACACACACACACACATATATATATACATTGGCAGTTAACACACACCCGCTAATCTGAGCACATAACTTAGCAGCAACGGCCTCGGACTCCAAATGCGGAAGCAGCTCAGAAACGTTGCCACTTTCTAAAACTAAAACTAAAGCCATAGCCAAAGCGAAAGAAAAGCCCCCAAGAGTCTCAAGGCGAGACCTGGAAGCAGAGCTTGAAGGCAGCAGCATTCGGAGGCACGGGAGGATGTGGCACGGGAATCCGTTGCCTTATCAGCTTTGCCCCGAAAATAGCAGCGCGTAATCGAAATTGCGCATCGTTGCGGCTGTTGCAAGTTGCAAGCTGCAAGCTGCAAGCTGCTAGCTGGCTGTGGCAGCAATTGGAATTCGATTAAGGCGGCAGCGGAGGCAGAATGCAATTAGAGGGTGGATGCGTTATTAATGTGGAGCGATGTTGCAGCCACAGTCTGAGCTAAAATAATTGATATAAGCCAGAAATATATATGTATATCATGTATATATCATGTATAGATATATAGAAATCTATATGTGAACTTGTTCCAGGCATGCGGAAGCGAAAAGCGCCAAAACGTCAGCAAAATGTGCGAAAAATGGCAACAACAACAACAACAACAACAAATTTTTATATTTAAAAATAATAAAAATAAAGAAGAAAATGGAAAATGGAAAAGAGAGGAGAGAGGAGAGTGCAGCTGAGAGAAGGGAAAGCAGCAAAACGCCAACACGCGCCACAAGCAGCAGCAACAACAACAACAACAACAGCAACAGCAACAACCACTTGATAGCCAAACAAAGCTGTGACTTGAGCTTAAGTCAGCATAGACAGACAGGGTCAGGGGTGGCAGGGGGGAAGGGGGCTCTATATTAGATTGCCAAGTGGGAGGTGTTCACGCACACACACACACACACACACACAGGGACACACACACATATGCTGAGCTAACAAGCCGGGGCCAACAACTGGGCCTGTGTTAAATGAAAACGCATTAAAGCTCAGCCAACGCTCAGTGGGCGTTGCAGGCAGCGGTGGCATGCAGCGGAGGCAACTGCCAACTGCCAACTGCCAACGGAGGCAACATAGTCAACCTGGCAGTGGGTGTGCCAGGCAACGCCATTGACGCAAACGCCGCACAGTTAAAACTGAAGATGCAGTTGACGGTGCCGTTGACTGTCAATGGCAACTGGCAGTGCTGCCAACTTGGCCCAAAAACAAATCAAACGAATCAAACGAATCTTTCAACTCATCAGCAATGAAGTTGAAACCCTTTCAAATAAATGTATTTCAGTTTAGTTGTATTACAACAAGTTGGCAGCCCTATGCATACAAACGTTAAATATTTAAATGTAAATTAAATATGATTTTCATATGAGAAACATCAAAATATCAATGAAAATGTTTAGGAAAAAACTTTGTTGCTATTTTGCAAACAAGTTGGCAGCCCCGTATCCACACGCTAGTTGTCAAATTATACATATAACTGATTTGTCTGATTTGCATAACAATTTCTAAAGCTTAAAGTTTCATTTTGATCTGAACTAATTTGCGACAAGTTGGCAGCACGTTAGCTCAATTCCCCCCGGGTGCTGCCCACCTCGGCCTGCAACGATGATTGTCAATTTGCTCGTCCAATGCTGGCGACGGCTTTATCGCTTATTGTCATCTTGGGGCCGGCTAATTAGAAAAACACGTGAGCACGCACAGCTGCGTAGTTGTCATAATTAGACAACAGACGGAGATCAGGAGAACAGACAGCAGAGAGAGAGAGAGAGAGAGAGACGAAGAGAGAGAGAGAGTGGAGAGGAGGGGGGGAAATAGAGTACAGATTGTAGATCACTTTGGTGTTTGAATATTGCTTCGATCGCGACTGGGCGACAATTTGCTAGATTGATTAGCCGTCCAGCCTATGCGCTGGTGGTGCTCTAGTGGTGCACTGGTGGTGCAACCGGTTAAGGCAATTAATGCCTTAAATGCGGCTGCCTGGTGTGGCATTGTTAATTAATAAAGCGGCGCGAATGAGCTGCAACTAAGAGCAGAACATATTGAAGAGGCAGCCAAAGTTAATTGTTAATGCAAAAATCGTTGCAAGTTAGAAAATCAATTTTTACTTTAATGATCTGGCTGGCAAGTGCTTATTAAACCACAACCGCATCTCCATCGTCAACTTGCCCTCTCCCTCTCTCCCTCTCTCACTCGCTCTCTCTTTTTCTCTATGCCTCTTTCTCATTTACTCTGTCAGGTTTGCATCTGCTGCCTATAATTAAGCAGCCCGAATAGCTGCAGGTCTGCTTGCTCTGTTGGCCCCAACTCCCTCTCTCTTTCTCCCTCCTTCTCTCTCTCTCTCTCTCTTTCTCCCTCTCTGTCTCCCTCACACTCTGTCGTGCTGACCAACCCCGTTAGCGGGTGTAAAAAACCGCAAATGAGTTGCCATAAATTATTATGATTGCAAGTGGAGCCATCGCTACAATAACAACAACAACAACTACAACGACAACAACAACAACAACTACAACGACAACAACAACTACAACGGCAACGGCAACGGCAACTGCAACTGCATAATGACATATTGCCAACCGATTGACAAAGAGCCAGAAAATCGCTCAGAGGCCCACAGAAACCAGCAATTGCCATTGCCTGCTTGGCAATGCGATTGCGATTGCGATTGCCTCTTATTATTATTACCGACCATTATGGCCATGGCCAAGACAACGTCACAGCCAACACTGTTAGCCAAAAGTCGTTGCGTGCCGACAACAACAAAATGTCAAAAGAAAGTTCTACTTAAACCTGCCTTAAAACATGTTGTATAACATATTTTAGCCATTTAATTACAAATTACAATTAAATGAATTAAACTGTTAAGAATATAATTAGTTAATTTAATTTCTGAATACGTAAAATAATTTTATTGAGGTAAAAATGTATTTTCAAAATATTTATGGTTTTGTTAAGTGGAAAAGTTTCAATGAATAAATAAAAGGAATTAATTTCTTTACTCTTGAACTAAATAATAACAAAGTATTTGTTAACAATTTGCTCTTGAGATAAATATAAAAAAATATAATAAAATTATTATTTTAATTAAAATAAATTATTATTTATTTATATTCTAATATTTAATATTCATATAAAATAAAATTTATGAATTTTATAGTAAATATAAAATATTATTTTTTAAACATAATTTTGGTTATTTTCAAATATTTTGAAATAAAATTTAAAATTTTATAAATAAATATGTTTTTTATTTTATTTTTATTTGATATGTAAATAAAGATAAATATATTATTTAAGTATAGCAACTATTTTGCAATAATTTTAAATATTTCATTTGTTGTTTTTTGTTTTTTTTTTTTTCTGAATTTTAATCAAAATTAATTTTGTACGTTGAGTTTTGACGCTTTACGTTTCAGTTCAGTAATATTAAAGTTTTTCTACCGACAATATTTGTTTAAAGACTAAGGAATTATTTGTTGATATATATATTATTATTATAAATTATATATTATTATATATTATTAAGCGACTTTTTCGCATATTTCGTGACATTGATCACGCTGAGCTGGCAATAAATTTATTTGAGAGCTTCCTTTCTGGACAAACGCTTGGCAGATCTTCAATGGCACTGGCAAGGCTTGACCACGCCCCATGTGGCAGGCAGTCAGAGACACACGATGCAATACAAAATGTGCAGCAGTTTTCTGTGAACCGCCCGCCCCAAGAAAACAACAAAAACAAAAAGTATATCGAAAAATCAACAAAGCAGCCGTGGCCCAAAGCAAATACCAATTGTGTATGTGTGTGTGTGTGTGTGTGTGTGTGTGTGTGTATTTAGGAGGCGTGGTCAGTTGGCAGTTGTTGCTGTTGCCGTAGCTGTTGCTGGTTGCTGTTGCTGGTGCGGCGCCTGCCAATGCGGGCCAAAGCACTATAATTAAGCCATGCCGAGGGCATTTTTGAATGCTGCCACAAGAGCAACAGGCAGGTTAAAGAATGGGGGCAGTTTGCATGGTGAAAGGGGGAGAGGGAAGACTGCAGCGAGAGGGAGTTAGAAATCGACAGAGAGGCGAGCGCAGAAAGCGGCAACTTCCTTCTAACCCAATTTGTGTGTCTTATATATTTTTTTTTTTTGCTTTAAAACTTTATGCAAAACACTAAACAATATCCGCAATGCGTTGTCAACAAATGACATGAAATTGGCAACAGCAACAGCAGCAGCAGCAGCAGCAGCAGCAGCAACCACAACGAGCACATTTCCGTTTCAAGCAATTTCCGCGACTCTCTCAAGTCGAGTGCCATTTGATTGGTAAGCAATTTACGCAGGCGACAGCAACAGCAAGAGCAACAGCAACAGCAGCAGCAGCAACAGCGACAGCGACAGCAGCGGCAACAACAACGACCCTGACCCGCAGCAACATGTTGCATGTTGTCCGTGTGTTGTGCCCCGCCAGCAACAGACAGCAACATGACTCAAGCAACAAACTTCAGCATCTGCTTTTATTTTATTTTATTTTATTTTTTTATATACATTTCTTTTTGATCTTGCAGGCATCAAGTGTTGTTGCTGTTGCTGTTGCTGTTGGTGTTTGCTTGTTGTTGTTGCTGCTGTTGCTGGCAGCATCCGTTTGCTGATTTGTATATCTAATTTTCATAATCTCAAAAGCATGTTGCCTGCTCAAGCCGCATTCGCTATGCCAGCAGCAGCAACATGTTGCAGGAAATCAAGTTGCTCAACGTCTGCCTCATTTGAATGCGTGCAACGACAACAGTAGCAGCAGCAGCAACAACAACTACAAGAAGAAGAACAACCGGCGGCACGTTTAGCAACGCATGTCAACGCAACACAACAGCAACATCATAATCATCAGCAGCAACAGCAACAACAACAACGGCTGCAAAGAGTTCTTTGTAATTAACACACAGCTTGCTTCCGGCAACAACAGCAACAGCAATAGCAACAGCAATAGCAACAGCAATAGCAACAGCAACTGCTGCAAACCACTGCAAGAGTGGAGTGCAACAAGTGCGTGCAGCAAACATGACATGTGACATGTGTTGGCTAGCGGGTGGCCAACAAACGCGACATCTTCTAGCTGCTGGCGTTGCACCTGAGCAACAGCAGCAACAGCAGCAAAGGCAGCAACAACATCGTCGAATGACGAATGACAAGACATGCAAACGAGTTCGGTCCTTTGCCTGTTGTTGTCTGTGCTGCCTGGGCCATGGCTCAGACGTTGACAGTTTAGGCCTGGCCATGGCCAAGATGTCACTTTTCATTAGGCAGCTGCTTCTGCTGCCGTTGCTGCTGCCGTTGCTGCTGTTGTTGTTGCTGTTGTTGCTGCTGTTGGGTCTGGGGATGATGCATGGGCACCTGTTTGGCGCGGCGTTTTAGATTAGTCGCCTGTAATTAGTTAATAACATGGCATGGCATGTCTAAATTGCAGTCGCGACATCAAATTGCTGCTGCTGCTGCTGCGGCTGCTGCTGCTGCTTCTGGTGCGTTTTGATTGATGTTGCTGCGGGGCGCGAGGCAGCGTTAAATATCGAAAGCAGCAGCCTAGGCATAAAAAATGTTATGCATACTTTTAATTGATAAGTTTTTAGCACATGATAAATTTTAATATGTGGCAGCTTGTCACCAGCGACAGCAGCAGCAATACTATCAATAGCAGCAACCTGTTGCCCCTAACAGCAGCAACGATTGCCGTCGCAGTAGCAACAGCAGCAAGAGCAGCAAGAGCAGCAACAGCAACAGCAGCAGCAGCAACATAAGCTGACATAAATCCATTAAAGCCGTACAAATTCCAAGTAAATTAAAAGCAGTTAAACTCAATTGATTTTGAGAAGCAGCAACAGCAACAGCAACAGCAATGGGAACAGCAGCAACAACAACACCTTCGCCAACAATAAAAATAAACAACGGACAGGCAACAAGCGCCCAAAAACCAAAAGGCCACAAAGATATCGCTGCACAGTCCAGACAACATACAACATACAACAGCGGCAATCGTTGTTGTTGCAGCTTCCAGCAAGTCCAGGCAAACAGACAGAAGACCGAAGACAGAGACAGAGGCACAGGCCAAAAGCCTCAGCTCAATAAATTTTTATCGCATCGCATGTGAGTGTCTGTGTGTTTTGTGTTGGTGCGTGTGTGTGTGTGGGCAAGTCAATTGGCCAGGCCAAAAAGAATGCGTTGATATTGAAACAACTATGGAAACAAGAGCAACACCAACAACAGCAGCAGCAGCAACAGCAGCAGCATCGGAAGCAACAGGCAGCAACAGAAGCCACAGCAAAGGCGTTGTACAAACACATACATAACAACAACAACAACATCAACAACAACATTACAACAACAACAAGCTGGGCCAAAGGGGTAAAACCTTCGACCGGCAGCTTCTCACATGTTGCAAGCGCGGCGCGCGCTTTAAGCCGCCTCCAAAAAGTGAAGCAAACAAAAACGAAAACAAACAAAGAAGGAAATGAAAAAGAGAATTGAATAAAAAAGAAAACGCAAACGCAAACGCAAACGCAAATGTAAAGGGAATTCAACGAGCGAAGGCAGCGCATTGGAAATTTGCGAAAACACACAAAAACATGAGTCATATGCCAGCAACAATAACAACGACAACGACAACGACAGCGACACCAACAACAACCACAACAACAACAACAACAACAACAGTAACGGCAAAAAGTCAAATTTTTATTGTTTGGTCGACAAAACGAACTCGAAATTGCGGCAGCAACAACAACGACAACAACAACGACAACGACAACTCGCCAATTGATTCGATTAAGCTGTTCATGTGGAGCGACGAGTCGAGGACATTTACCAAAGGATAACTGGCATCTCCCACTGACAGATGTCGGCTCGAGGACACAAGCACACACACACACACACACACACACACACACAAGGCACGCACATATATCTATACATATGACAACAACAATGCCATTAAGGGCGGGCACTACTTGCCACTACTTGAAGCCAAGGCAAATACAGAAGTTGGCCAATACAGTTATGGCCAGTAAATGCAACTGAATTGAACTAAGTTTGTGACAAGGTTTCAGTTCAATTACATAAAAGAAAATGGGATAACATATGAAATAAATATTAAATTATTAAATAATTAATATTCAAAGTTAATTCATTTCGAATTTTATATTTTAAAAATATTTAACATATTTTAATTAAATATTTAATTTATTTATATATAATAATGTTTAGATACATTTACCGGGTATCTCATAGTCGAGCACTCTCAATTGTAAAGTTCTTGCTTGTTTCTTTTTTTCATTTCTTGCACTACATTATTTATTTTATTTTAAATTTAATTTTTAAATAATATTTATCTAATTTTAATTTGATTCACTAATTAAAATATTTTAATTATTTATTTAGCCTAAAATTAAATGTATTTTAATTTAATTATTTACTAATTTTATCATATTTACTATTAGTAAATTTATTAATTATTAATTAGTTAATTGCGCAGCTTTCATTTCTAATTTCTCTCATTCTCTCTGTATATCCTTAACTCTGACTATGTCTTCTATCGATCTTTGTCCTTCTCTCTCTCTTTCTCTATATCTTTTTCCCGGTCGATGGCTTCTATCTTTCTTTGTCCCTCTCTCTCTCTCTCCCTCTCAAAGTTTGCCTTTAAATACGCTTACTCTGCTTCTTATCAAAAGAGTGTTGCATAACGCTTAAAAACGACTTAAATACTTACAAATACAAAACAAAGAAACATATTGAATTTCTTAAATATACTATTCTATTATTATAAACTACAAATAATCTTAGTTACACATTAAATGCATTTATATTCTCAACGTTTTGCAATTGAATTTCGCATATATTGCTGTCAACTGTGTCACACTTTGTGCTGTGCTCCTTTGCAATTTGTGCCTATAAACAAGTGCATGATTATCACGCTGCCTGTGGCAGTGGCAGGCAGAGAAGTAGAAGCAGCAGCAGAAGCAGAAGCCGAAGCAGATGTGGCAAGGGGGAGACATTGAAGTGGGGTATGGGATGTGGGAGTGGGAGTGGGAGGACCAAGTGTCGCGCAACCTCAGAGCAAAAGGCAACAACGCTGTGGCAGCAGTTGTTGCACCCACGCCAAAGCCAGGCAGCAGTCAGCAGGCAACAACAGGCATTGTGCAGCTAGTCACATTGCAATGGAGTGCTGTGAAATGCCAATGGGAACAGCAGCAACAGCAGCAACATTGGCAACAGCAGCAGCAACAACATCGGCAACATTGGCAACCACAGGCAGGCAGCCTTTGGCATTTAACTGACCCAACTGCAACTGCAACTGCAAACGCTGTGGAAGCTGCATAGTTGCCTGCCACTTGTGCAACAACAACAACAACAACAAAAACTTTCTCTGACCAAGAATGTGCGCAGCTGCAACAGCAACAGTGCAACACAGCAACAACAATAACAACAGCAACATCTGAAACGCTGCTGGCCAAATGCAACGTAGTCCAGTTCAGTTTTAGTCCAGTCATTCATGCGCTTGGCCAAGTCACTCACACACACACACACACACACACACACAGACTGAGAGAGCTCAGTTAGTTAGAGCTGCTGCTGCTGCAACAACAACAACAGCAACAGCACCCGCCGCGTGTCGATTGAAAATTTATGATCACAATTTTGGTTAATGCATTTTCGTGTTTGTGCCATGATTACCAAATGTTATTCACGCTCCAGTGAGTGTATTCACATGTCTGTATGTGTGTCTCTCTGTGTGTGTGTGTGTGTGTGTATGTGTGTGCTTGTGTGTTGTGTATGCACCTCGGTCTCAGCAATCAATGCCAAAATGGCGCGGGCGCATTGCGACTTTTTGGTATTTACGGTTAACTAAACATTCCAAACAGGCCACGACAAAAGTCCGCCAACTTGCCAACTGACCAGGCTAACCAGGCTTACCACCAAACTAAACAGAGTTGCCAGCTTCGTCTACGAAACGGAAACCAAATAGAAAGTAACAAGCAAACAAACAGAAAACAGAAAAAAAATGAAACAAACCTAAGTATAACAAATTGCCCGACGATCGTATGACAATTAACTAATTTGTTAATCAAGTTTATTTTGACTTTTCATCGCTCTTGCTTATTTATTTTTGTGCGCAGTGTTGCACACTGTCATTTAGTGTTGCAAATTATGGCAAATGAGTATTTGGAAATCAGCAAACAACTTACAATAATCGCAATCTTTGACTTGTTTATGCATTTTCCAACAACAACAACAACAACAACGAAATACAAAGAAAAAGTCTATCGTTTTCACTGCAGTTCTAGTTACAAATGATTTTATGGCAATTTGTTATTCATAAATTTAACAACAAATTAATAATCTGTGTATCATAAAGAACAATAACAAATTTGCACTGCTGGTAAAAGCAAAGTCAACATTGAATATATATGAAATAACAAATCCTAAATTATAAAAACAAAATAATAGATGAAGATAATAGAAATAAACTAATAAGAAATAAATAAATTATCATCAAATAAAGTATAAATAAACTATAATATATAAATAAAAAAAATATATGTAAACAAATTAAAATAAATAATAATAAATAAATAAAATATATTTTTTAAATTTCTTTCATTATTTTGATTATAAATATTTTATAAAAAGTTAAAAATAAAATAATAATAATATTATAAAATATACTTTAAATAAACACATTATTTTAATTTAAATAAAAACAATTTTATTTTTAAATTAAGCATGAAGAACAAACCAAATGAAATAATAAATGTAATTATTTGTCATATTAATCTAAATGAAATTTAAATATATGTAGAATTAACAACAAATAAATAAAATATAAAATGTGTAGAAAATTAAATATATAAAAAAAAAAAAAAAAATGTAAAAATTTCAATAATTAATAAAAAACTATTTAGAAAAAGTATTAAAAATATTGTTATTGTTATTGTGTTTATTTTCATTGTTTATGTTTGTTTGTTTATTTTCATTTAAAATAATTTAAATATTCAAAATTATATTGCTAAATTTTTTATTTATTTTCCCATTTTTGCATATTATTTTATTTAAGATTATTAATTATTTTATATTGAGTCTTAATTATTCCATTTTAATACTGTGTTTTTTTTTATTATGCCATAATTTTGAGCTTTTGCAACTCTGTTAGCAGCAGCAGTGGCAACATCAGAGGTAGCAGCAACAATTGCTGCCACCTCGTTGAGCTCGTCGAGCAATTCCAATGGCCGCTTAGCAGCTGCTGTAAACATATTTTAGGCGTATTTCCGTTTTGTAAGCTAGCCGAAATGCATGTGGCATGAGGCATGAGGCATGCGGCATGCGGCAGGCAGCAGCAGCAGTAGCAACAACAACAACATGCTGCTGTTGCTGCTGCTGCTGTTGTTGTTGTTGCTCCCATTTTTGGGTTAGGCGTAGGATTGTTGACTCGGCTAATGTGTCTTGTAATTTGCATGGCCATTTGTGAAAAGTGAAAAGCGCACCGCAAACTTTTTCTCTCGTTTCCCCCCTCTTTATTTCTGTTGTTGTTGTTGTTGTTGTCTCTGTGAAAACCTCACAACTTTTCGGCAGCTGTTTTTCCAATTTTTGTATTTGGTTTTTCTTCTTTTTTCTTTTTGCGTAAATTATGCAGCGCATTTTTGCCGTTAGGCGCATTGGATAAACAGTAGCACTTACAAGCGCCTTTTATGGGCGTGGAGTGTGGGGAGGGGGCTGGGGGGAGGCATGCAGTAAGCGGCAGCTGACCAAAATTGTCGCTCGCTTTTTATTCAAAACAAGAGCCGCTGCCCCATTGCTGCCTGCTTGTCCAGTTGGCCAAAAACCAAAGCCAAAAAGCTGCTAAGAAATGCTAAAACGGCCAAAATAAAAAAAAGGCTAAAAAGAGGCTAAAAAAACTTTTTATGGTTATGATTGCGTCTATGCGAATGCTAAATATGCCAGCGAATGGAAATGTGATCGTCGTCGTTGTTGTTGTTGTTGTTGTTGTTGCTACTGCTGCTGTTGCTGTTGCTATTGTTGCTGTGCACGTGGGCGTATGAGCAATGCAGCAAGTTGCCAGTTGTTGCTGTTGTTGCTGCTGTTGTTGCTGCTGTTGCTGCTGCTGTTGCTGCTGCTTTCACACACAATTAGCGTGTGTTGCTTTGGCTGCCGTTTGGGGCCCATCTCTGTGTGGGTGATGCGAGAAATGCCTGGCCATAAATCATGCCAAGACTTTGGCTATTGTCGTTGCCATGGCTGCTGTTGTTGCTGCGTTGACACAATCAACAGCAGCAGCAGCAGCAACAGCAGCAGCAGCAGCAGCAGGAACAGCAACAGCAACAGCAGCAATTGATTTGGGCAGCTTTTGAGCTGCTGATTGCCAAGTTGCCTTGGCTTATTTATTTTTGTTCGCATTTCTTTTGACTAATGATACTAAACGTGGCAGCAACATGTTGCTGACACGCGCGCATCGTTAGCACCAGCAGCAGCAGCAGCAGCACCAACAATTGTCAACCAGGTGAGAAAGCAAACCAGGTGCGATTGCTGTACTATGCTATGCTATGCTGTGCTGTGCTGCGTAGGTGTCAACTAACCAACATAAACACTCGACTATTGCCAAGGCTTAAAGTTGTTCAATGTGTGTCATTGTTGCTGTTCTTGTTGTTGTTATCAGCAATGTTGCTGCTGATTGTGCAACTGTTGCTACTGCCATTTGCAACAGCAAACAACACTCGACATACTTAATATGTTTTGTTGCTTTTATTGTTAATGATTGTTTTGTTGCTAGAAATGCAGTTGCTGCTATTGTTGTTGCTGCTGTGGTTGCTGCCGTTGCTGCTTGTGTTGTTATTGTGCTAGAATGTGTGCAAGGATTGCTGCTACTTCTAATGATCCATTGCTGAGTATTATTGTAGCTGCCGTTAGGTATTTTATTTATATTTCTAACACTTCACGTGCCAAAGGGCTCAAGTTGTTGTTGCTGCAATTGTTGCTGTTGTGTTTTCATGCTGTTAATGGCATGCTGCTGTTGTTCGTGTTGTTGTTGCTGCTGCTGCAATTCGACACCTGTTGGCGCTTCATATCAAAGCACTGCGCACGTGACCGTTGTAAGTTACAACAGCAACAACAACAGCAACAACAACAGCAACAGCAGCAACAACACCAACATATTGCCGACAACAACCACCTTTGTCGTTGAGCTAAGATCATAATTCACACACTGCAATCGAAGAGCAATAAATGCCAAGCGCCGCAGCCACTTGACCATCATCATAAACGAAACGATATCCCAGCAACACGAGCGATAAATCGAGGCAGGGACAACAGGTGTAGAACAGCAACAGCAACAGCAACAACAACAACAAGCACGGCAGCAACAACTGAGCCAGGCAAAGCAGCTAAAAGGCCAATGGCAAGAAATTAAGCTGGCAAGCAGCAACAGGCAAGGCTAGAAGGAAAGAGACAGAGAGAGAGAGGGAGAGAGAGACAAAGAAAGAGGAACAGAAACGAGAGACGGACAGAACAACAGTTGCCTTTTGTGGATGTTGCTGATGTTGTTGTGGTTATTGTTGTTGTTGTTGTTGTTGGTGTGGTTGTTGGTGTGGTTGTTGTCATTGTTGTTGTTTCAGCTTCCGCAATCGCTTGTGGCCTTCGTCGAGCTTTTGACACCAGCAAACACAACAACAACAGCAGCAGCAAAGGAGGCACTTGTTTGTGGGTCTCTGGGTAACAATGCCAAGACCCAAAGCAAAAAAAATATGCAGAAGAAGAACCACAAGCACGCAAGAGCAGCACAGTTGAACCAGAGTTGAGTCACACACACACACACACACTCACACACACACACACACATAGAGAAGCACACACACACCTGGGTCAACCTCTTTGCCTTAGCGCTGACACTCGACATTTGGCATCGATAACTTGTCGATGAGTAAATTGTGCACATCGCTTTCTACATCAATTACTCTCCATGGTCACTTTATAATTAAGCGACGGCAAATGAAATTTAATTGATATGCTTGACTTTTGTTGAAGTTAAAACATTGTTACAGCTACTTTTAGGCTGATGTTATCGATAACAGCATACTTACTATCGATAGTAACTAAATGTGTATACATTTTCATTAAATTTATGCAATTATCTTTACGTTTTAAGATGATTTGTTTTAATTTTTGTTTTTCAACTAAAACATTATCATGTTATAGTGTTGACTAACAATACTGAAAATATTCATACCACGAATTTGGTATAATAATCAAATGAAATAATATATAAATTCATTTATTTTAATTAAATATACATAAGCATAGCTTAAACTATCGATAACAGTGACGATCGCTTATCGATATTCCTGGACTAAGTTTCCTAACGATTAATTCAGCAGAGAATAACAATTAATTGCTATCAGAATAAATGAAAAAATAAATAAAATAAATTAAAAAAAAAAGCATACGAAAATTTTAATATTTATAGCAGAAAAATATGTATAAAAAAATAGATTAAAATAATAAAAATACTATTTGTAAATATATTTAAAAATAATTTAAATAATAATAAAAAATTACAAAATTGGAAGCGAGGGAAACGTTGTCACTTCTTGAGTATTTCATGAGATTTATGTACTGCATGCAGTGCATGATATGTAGTTCAGAGAGAGAGAGAGAGAGAGAGAGAGAGCGAGAGAGGGAGAGAGAGCGAGAGGGTGATAAGTGAAATAAGCGAAAGAAGGGAAATTGATAGTGTAGAAAATAGCGCAGAATGGCAGCAACTACATAAGAAGCAGACAAAGCAGCGCGCGTGCAACCTTGAGATAATTTAATCGTTTCTGTTTGAGAGCAAACACACAAGCTAACACACACATATGTACGCAAACACACACACACACGCACACACACACACACATGCATGTGGCTGTCGATCGTTAGAGCCAAATGCGAAAATGCCAACAAACAATTGAAAACATTTTACAATGCAAAGGAATAACAAACCAAACCAACGATGACAAAATTGCCAGTCAACGTCGACGTCGACGCTAACGCGGACGTAGGCAGCGACGCGTCGGCAGCAACGTCAACGCAGTGAAACAAATGCAAATTCGATGTAAGGCAATGACAGTCATAATAGAACTAGATGCAGTTCCGGAACGGGAACTAGCATAGCTTTGATTTGTTCATTTCTAATAATAAGAACCATAAATTGTAAATTGTAATTTCTAATATAAATTAAAAGATAAGTTAATTAAATTAAATTAAATATCTAAAATGTAATTTTAATTTTGCTTTTATTTTGGATTTGCTAACGAAGTAGTGTTTCCATGTAAATGAAATTATATAATAGAAATGGATAGTATAAATATCTATGTAGACTTTAATTAAGGAAAGTAATTAACGAATTTTCTGCATTTCTGTTTCTGCTGTTTTCAGTGAACAGACTTTAGTTCTTCATTTAGAGAGCAAGAAAGTAATTAAAATTAAAAGAAGAGGCAATATTTGATGAACTTTAACTAAAGCATAACTAATAATATTTAAATATTATATATTATTAAATATATTAATGTTATTACACCTATTACTTTAGGTTGTAGTTCAATACATAACAGTTGAGAACTTTGAAATCTGCAAACTTTATAAACAACTACTTTTGTGCGGCAAAAAAAAAAAGAACTAGTTCATTGAGAGATACATCTGAAGTTCATTTAAAATAAAATCAGTGGAAAACATAATAATTGTAATCGCTTTAAGAATCACTTTAGGGGCTTAGATGACAGCTGAAACGAGAGTAGTTAAATAGTAGCAAAGAATTCAGTGCTCGAAAGTGAAGGATGTGTAAACTGAAAGTCTCAATAGTGTTCGATAATGCTTGAAGAGATCGTGGTGTGCTTGTACACAGCTCGCATCATTAGATGCCGCTTCCAAAAATAAACAAAAATCGCAAAACAACAGAGGAGAGGCAGACAGAGACACAGAGAGAGAGAGAGAGAGAGAAGGGGAGAAGACAGTAGATAGAATCGAAAAGAAAGCATTTCTTTATCGATGTTCAATTGTTGTTGCCAAGCACTTGAACTGAACTTTGCACAACAGCAAGAGGCACAGACAGCGAGGTCTCAATGCTGTTGTGCTTCATGTTGTTGTCGTTGCTGTTGTTGCTGCTGCTGTTGTTGTTGTTGTTGTTGTTGTTGCTCTCATCTCATCGTCAGCAAACACTGATAAATTATTTGACAGATTATATTTGCGTTGAACTTTGGCAACAGTCGGCGGCTGCATTAATATAAATAAGAACACACGACCCAAGTGTGTAGCAAGTTGTTGCAGAAACGATCACACAGCTAGCACAAGGCTCGACCAACACATACCCTGTAATGTCATAAAGCTCGATAGCTAAATAGTGTCTAACTGCAGCTAATTTTGGCATATATGCATTAACTATGCAAAATTTGACATATAAGTGTATGCACAACTAACAGATACCCTGTAGTGTTAGAAATCTGAAGACGTGTAATGTTGTCGGCCACATTGCATCAGCAAATCTTATCAAAAGTCTTGAATGACCGAACAATTATCACTTGTCAAATAAGTGCATGATTAACAGATACCCTGTACTATTATAACTATAAATAGTATTCATAAATTGTTGTCAGCTCTATTGATGCATAATATCATAGCAAATATCAATATAACTGGCTCGAATACCAGTTTCCAGCTGACTGCTCGACTAAAAAATACCCTGTACTGACATTGAAAAGTGTACCTGTACAGTTTGTAGCACTTAAGATGCTTTGAATCATTAAACTTGCAATAACTGTAAGATTTGTAGCTAAATGCTTGACTAATAGATACCCTGTCAAACAATTGAACGAAACAACAAATCAATCACAATAATAACATCTTCCCAATTTATAGGGTATCTAGAGTGACATGCGCCTGTGGACAAGTTGAACAGCATACCAAATTTAACACTCGCCCTCATTTAAGCCGAGTCTGAGTTGTGGGCGATGTCTATTTCATACTATATAATACCCTTTTCAAGCGTTTTTATGGTTCGAGGGTATGCAAACGCCTAGAGAGAAAGCATATGATCGAACAGTGGGGAATAGAGAGGGGATGGGGGGGGTGTAGCAGGTAGGCAGCTGGTGTAGCCAGTGTCGGTCGAGGCGCAGCTTCACCTACTTGCCCCTCACTGTTGCCAGTTCGTTTGCTAACAAATGAGCGTCATGTCTTTGCCGTCGCAAAACAAATCTGAGCAATTTTTTATGATAAATAACACCAGCGAGCGCGAAAGAGACAAGCAGAGCGGGACAAACAGAGAGAGAACGAGTGAGAGGAGGAGGAGGGAGGGGGAGCAGTGGGGCACATGAATATGCACAAGGTATAAGCAACTAAGCAGGCTCTAATATTTAGTGCGAGCCCCCGAGCGCTTAACGGAGTCTACGTAGATGCAGAGCGGAGGCGACTCTGCGTGGCAAGAGAAGCGGCTAAAGGGGGGCTAAAGAGAGAGAGAGAGAGAGAGAGAGCGAGAGAGAGAGGGAGGGAGAGGGCGACTTGAGGGCGGTCGGGGTGCAGCTGGTCGAGTTGGCGGCTTGTGCAAACAAACAAATCGCTGTAGATTTATTTTAGTGCAAAGCGCACTGCAAAATTGCTCAAGCATGCGTGGGCAGTCAGTGCGACAGAGACGGAGACTGTGCAGCCAGCAGCAGAGCGAAAGGCAGGCAGAGCGAGTAAGAGAGCGAAAGAGAGAGAGAGAGAGAGAGAGAGATGTGGCAGCTGCGCAGTCGCTATTGCGGCTTGAAATCGATGCGGTATTGAAAAATGTGCGCTTTCAACGCGGTAATTAAAAGATGAATCGTTCGGCATGTGCAAATCTAATAAGTTGACTCGAGACGCCACAGCGTTGCAGCAACAGCAACAGCAACAGCAGCGGCAGTGGCAGCAGCAGCACCGCTTGCAACAAATGACGCGTCATTAAGAGCGATAACGCCCCATTTTGTGGCAGATATGAGGTTGCCAAGGCAGCCAGGTAGCAAGCTATGATTGATGCCTGCTTTTATGGCTAACGGAATGTGGTATGCAATAACAACAACAACAACAACAACAACAACAACAACGACAACAACAAGAAGAACAACCACAACAGCCACAACAACAACTTGGGGCAGCTGCCACGCATTGGGCATAACATGCAAGTGAAAGTTTCTCCCCTAAACAAAAACAAAACAAAAAAAATAAATAAAAATTAAAATGAAAATGAAAGAAAGAGGAAGCAACCTAACGGCACATCCCATAGAAGCCGCGCACATAATGCATCCTGCAGCTGCCACTGCCACACGTGCCACAACTTTCACCCGGCAACTTAAAAAACAAAAAATATATTAAGAAAGAACAAAGGAAGCACAAGAAGGGTTGCCAATATTCATTTAGCTGATAGAAATCTTCCCCCTGCCTAAAAAGTCGCGTATCATGAAATTGGGTCAACAACAAAAAAACACAGCTGACAGACAGACATTGCACGAGGGTAAGCACATTATAACGGTGAGTGAGTCTCCCCTCTGTCAGTCCATCAGTCCAACAGTCCATTAGTCTGTCTGTCTGTCTATCTGTCGTTGCACAAAGTCCTCGTCTCAGTTGAAAGTAAACTCTAACTATACTTTCAACTGCAGCTCTGTGTGTACCAGTGTTGTAAAGTCAACTATAGCAAGTGCAGTGTTGTGAATTGCCATAAAATATAAACTAATTTTATGTATTTACTTTCTTAATCTTAAACAAATAAAAAACTTTTCATCAGAATTAATGAATTTCGATTTCAAAGACAAACGTTTACGATTAACGCATAAAGAAGAATTGAAAAACAAATAATAAACAATTTGTTGACAGCAATTTGATATGCATTAATTGTAGCTATACTAAGTTCTTAATTATTTAATATAAAAATATATTTTATTTAAACTGTTTTCAGAAATGTTTCTATGTAGTAAAAGTTGCAGCTTTACTTAAACTTTAACTAAATGGAACTTTAACATTTAGAATGGCTTGTTTTTGAATATTTAACGATGCTTAGTTTGAGTTGGTTTTGTTGAAAGAAATATTTTTAAAATATTTATAGTTCTAAAAAATCAAAAAATATGAGGAAAGACTTATAACGAACGAGGAGAAGTCAGTAAGGAGTAATAGATATTTGTTTATTTGATGAGACATTTAAAGAGTAGGAAGTAGAGAGTGAAAAGAAGAATGAAGAGAGAGAGAGAGAGAGAGAGAGAGAGAGATTGACGCAGAGCGAAGGAGGGAGAAAAGAAGAGAGAGAGGGAGAGAGAGAGAGTTGAAGATATTCAAATGATTTTATATTTAACTTTTTCCAAAATGTTTCAAAATTACAGCAAAATATTTTAGTTAAATTCCGTTTAAGATAACGAGAAAATTCTAAAATTTATTATTTAATATGCAACAGTAAATATACAATAAAAAGAGCAAGCGAGAGAGGGAGAGAGAGAGAGAGAGGAGGACAGAGAGATAAGCATAAATAGATAAAGCCGTATTTAACGCTTACAAAAAAATTGGCAGGAAAGGAATATAGAAGATAGGAGAGAAATAAAAGAGAGAGAGAGAAAGTGGGAGAGAGTGGGACAAAATGCAGGAGAAAGAGAAAAAAGTAAAAAGTGAGTTATAATCACAGTTTATGTAAGAAACAATTACAAATGATTAAGTAGAGCGTAACATTTTAGGGTATAACAAGTATAACTATATAGAGGGACAAAGGATATAGACAGAGAGAGAGAGCGAGAGAGAGAGAGCGAAAGAGAGAGGGAGAAATAAAGTGAGAGAAATGACTATTAAATAAGCAAAGCTACTCGCTGATTTACCCATTAACTGTGTGAATTCTCGCTTAGCTCAGTTCCAAATCGCCTTAAAATCGCAAGCTGCACTTACCTGAAAATAGAATGAAAAGCAAAAAGCGGCAATTAGATAAAGATAATAATGAAGTGAGAGAGAGGGAGAGAGAGAGAGAGAGAGAGAGAGTGAGACAGTGAGAGGTACAGAAATGCATTAAGAACTGGCTTATTAATAAACAATCGATCAGCAACAACAAAGCGAATGCCGCGTGTATTGTGTTGCAGTTGTTGCAATTGTTGTTGTTGTTGTTGTTGTTGTTGTTGTTGTTGCTGTTTATTCATTGAATGGATAGAGATTGGAATGGAGAGAATGGATTGCATTGGAATGGTCGGCCCCATTACATAAGTGCGAACTGCAATTAAGCGCAATTCAATGCAGCCCCAGAGTCAGAATCAGAATCAGAAACCGAATCAGAAACGTAGTCAATGGCGGAGCAGAAGAAGGAGACGGAGACGGAGACGGAGTCGCTTTAGAATCGGTTCAGAGTCAAGTGCACACTTGAGGCAGTAACTGCAACAAGAACTAAAACTGGAACTGCAACGGCAACAGCAACAGCAACAGCAACAATCAACAATCAACCTTTGCAACAATGAAAACTGCCATGGCGAGTGCTGTGAAAATTGATTAAACTCATTCATCAAATGTGTGGCAAGTTCAAATGCAGCTGCAACAGCTCGGGCGATTGCCAATTGCCAATTGCGTGGCAAGGAAATCAATTGTTGCCTAATGAAATAATGGACATTTCAGGGCCACAACCCAGAGAATGCAACAACAGCAACAATAGTAATAATAATAATGACAATGTCAACGCTGCGTATACGCAGTAAACTCCAGCTTAAACAAATGCGCCAAGAACTTGTCAACTTAGCACAGCTGAAACATACCCTATACACTATTAAGTAAGCTTATAAGTTAAACCAATCATAAAAGCCTGATTCCAATCAAAATCTTTTATAAAACTCAAATTAATGGAGAATGTTTCCAGGGTAATTGTATAAGGTAGTGCGACTCAAAAGTCTTTGTTTAATACCCTAATTAAAACTAAAAAAATATTGAATTTAGCAAATCAATAGTTTATGAAGTTCTACACTTTTACAGGGTATGCAGCGATAGATAAGAATATTTAAATTTATGTTTATTATTAATTTAATAGATGAACTACGAAAATGCACGTGGTTGTTCTAAGTAAATCGATAAAAACTGATAAAACTATGATATAAAATTAACTTTAATATGCCCACATTTACAGGGTATATGGCAATAAATAGTTATGTTTGAACATTTATAAAGATTGCTTGGAAAATATCGACAAAATCGACAACTTTCAAATGTCCAGTTGGCAATTTTGGACGCTGCCAAGAGAAAGGCAGCGTTAAGGCGTGGCCACAAATTTACTTTATGAACAGCAACAACAACAACAACCACCACCACCAGTGTAACAACCACATTGCGTATATGCAGTTTGGTTAAAGAAAAAAATATAAAAATGAGGGAAAAAAAAAGGCAGATATGATCCAATTCAATTTAAGCGCGTGTCGCATGCAAACGACAAAAACAGCAAATAGCAAATTGTTGTTGTTGTTGATACTGTTGCTGTTGTTGCTGCTGCTGTCGTTGTTGTACAAATGCAATTACAACTAAATACATAGACACGAAGAGTTGACGCCACCGCCAACGACGACGACGACAACGACGACGACGACGACGACGTCGCACTTTTAACTCCGCCCACTTTTCCCACACCCATATTTTTTGCGATGACGACGCCGCAGTCACGATACAACAGCAACAACTACAATCACGTTAAAAGAGAGAGGACAGCAACAGCAACAACAACAACAACAACAACAAATGCAACTGCTTAACACAATAATACACAACCCACAAATAAATGCAAGTCGAATCTTAAAATGAGCTACAAATAAATTTCAATTGAAAACTAAGAAATAAAATAATAAAATAAAAACATTAATTTTAAAATTATTGAAAGTAATAAATTGAAATAAATATATAAAACATTATATCAATTTAAAAAATAAATAAATAAAAAATAAAAATAAAAACAATTTCAATAAATATATAAAAATAAATAGAAATATAAAAAAAATCAACAATTTGAATTTTAATTGAATTATAAATTTAAATTTAACAAAAAAAAAATAAAGTAAAATTGTAGAATGCAAATTTAAATGAATATTTATTTTTTTATATTTTGTTTTAAATTTGTATATAATAAAAAATGCAGAATAAGTAGCTTAACTTTAGTTATATATTCATAAAAAAATATTACCTTAATTTTTTAATAATCTGGCCTTAAATTATTATTTTATTTTATTATTAATTTGAATGCAAATTAATTCAAATAATTAATAATAATTAATATTTGCCAATATTTCAATAATTACAATAATTACGCAATTTATTTGTCTAATAAAAAATAGTTAACAAATCACTATTGAGAAAACCAAACTCATATTGCTAATATTAATTACAGGAAATTAGCTAGTCGTGCAGACTCTGTTAGCTATCTATTACTATTCGAAATTTGCATTTTCTTATTAGTTTATTTATTTCGAATACAGTTCAAGTTGATTTGAGGGAATCGTTTAAGAAACTCATTTGAACTTCCTTTTCCCCATTTGGCGGCACAACATGAGTTTTCATGCCTTTCACTTGGCTTTTCCCCATTTGCCTGTAATTGAATCAAATTTATGAGTGTTTTCAGGATGTCAGAAGAACGGGGGTGTGTGTGTGTGTGTGTGTAGGTGTGTAGGTGTGGGGTGTGTTTCAGGTGAAGAGCTGAGAAAACTGGGCATCAAACAAAACGCTTTTCACACCTGAGCATCGTCTCTGCTTCACATTTCGCTTTGCATTTTCGTTGCATTTTGCTTTTGTTTCTGCTTTTGCTTTTGTTTTTGTTTTTGTTTTGTCTATTGTCATTCGCATCTGTTGTCGTTGGCTGTCTGTCAACGCTGACGTTGATGAAAAGCGTTGCGGCACTCGTGGGAAAATCAGCTATGCTCGAGCTCTTCCTTCTCCTCATTTCCTATGCTTCTTCTGCTCCTTCTCCGCCACCATCTTCTACCTCAACTTTCTGCTTGTATCTCTATGTTGTTTGCCACGTTTGCGGTTGGGTGTGTTGCTGATTTTTGGTTTTACTTTTCATCTTTTCTTTTTATTTTTCTAGTTTATTTTTTTTTATTTTTTTTTTTTTTTTTTTGTGTTTTTGGTGTTTTTTCGCGTGGGCTGATGAAAAAGTTTCGCCGCAATTCGTTGCGCTGCATTAAGCAGAGCACTGTAGCAACAACAACAACATCAACAACAACAACAACAACAATTGTTATGCGAAATCAGCGCTTTTGTTTTTGTTGTTATTGTCGCACCTGGTTTGGTTTACCTTCTGCCAGCAAAGATCGCTTCTTCGTCTCTCCCTCTCTCTCTCTCTCTCTTCTTTTATATCTACCTGTCTCTCTCACGCTCTGCTCTACGCTCTTGCTCTCTTGCTCTATTGTTCCTTATCGTCTACACACGCATTCAACGACGCCCTTCACTCCCGTCCCGCTCACTCTTAGCCCTGTCAACGCAACCGTCATTGCTTATCAGTCGCCGTCGCTGCTGGCGTCGCTGTTGACGTCGCTGCCAGCGTTTATCGCTGGCTTGCATATGCACTTCTATTTCTATTTCCAATTCTATTTTCATTTCGCATTTCTTATGCTTTTTCTTTTTGCCAGTTTTGTTTCTAATTGAATTGTTGTTGTTGCTGTTGTTGCTGCTTTCATTTTTGACTGATAATGACGAGCAAGCGAGCTGATAAACAACAATAACAACAGCAACAACAAAGCGCGTTGGCAACGACAGAATGTCTGCTCCAAAACATTTAGCAAATTGTGACTGTCGTTGTCTTTTGGGGCATTATCAAGTTTGATATCAAATGCATTTGTGTTTCGATAAACTACTAAGCGTACAAACAACATAATGCATTTATTACACTATTCACAATAAACAAAAATTATAATATTTAAAATAATAATAAATAATTTAATAATTGAGATTATCAAGTTTCTTATTTGATATGATTACAAATAAATTTATTTGAAATAATCTCTGATAATGTGAGCTCAATTGAATATGTAGTCTACAGATTGTGGACATCTAAGCCGAAAAGTTCAAATCGGAGAGACACTAAACTTCAGAATAGATCCACAAATTTCAACATATTCATAACTTATCCATATATAACTTATTCCATATATAATAACTATAATAATAAATACAATTATATCTAGCAATAATAATATAACATATGTCAAATACAAATTCACAAACGAAGCTCGATCTCGTATACCCCAAGATTATATTTCAAACATTTCCCATTTTGAAAAATGAATAAGAATTCAAACATATTCCCTCTCATTGCGATGAAAACTTATGAAAACTTGCAATAAGAAAAAAAAAGAAAACTATAATAATTTCTTTATTAAGAATTATTTGATCTCGGATTTAGCCACAGTGCGTATACTTAATGCATAACGTATACGCGATGTATGCTAAATGCAATGTTTGTTTCATTTCCAATCGTTTCATTTTGAAATGTGAACTTGACTCACCCTGTTTGCTTATGCAGCAGGCAGCGACGAATCACACACGATATACAATAAATTGTTTGTAAAAAATTACAAAAATTATTTTCACAAATGTTGTAAAATTCGTTTTTTCTTTCTCGCTCTTGCACTTGCACTTTTTCTTTCTCTTTCTATTATATGAAAAACGTGGCGTTCATTTCTTGTGCGCTACGCGAAAATAAAAAATAATAAAAATAAATAAATATAGAGAGAAAGAAGATGGAAAACACTTAAAAAATTTACAAAAAAAAAAAAAAAAATTCACAAAATAATTAAAACGAAGCAACGGAAACAAAATTGTTTGCAATTGCAACGCGCGATAACAACAAGAACAATAATAAAGCGCCAGGCAACGGTAAACGGTAAACGGCACGGACTGCGCCCAAAGGAATTTGCGCTTATGAACACGTAGACGCAATGCAACGCTGGCGCTGACGCTGGCGTTAATGTTGCTGCTGCCGCTGCTGCAGAGGCGAACGCAGACGCAAAGGCAAACGCAGGCGCAAACGTAAACGCGACGCAGACGCGGCGGCGACGCAAGCTATACGTTTCATGGGTCTGGCAACGATTCCTCCGTTAGCTTAACAGAGCAACAACAACACAAGTGACGCGTTTAGCCTTGAGATCGCAGTGAGGCAGCGACGACGCGTCGCTAGCTTCTGCAGGCAGAGACGCATGCGTTTAGTGCGCGCTTTTCAACGCACTGCAAAAGCGGAAATTTAAAATGGCAAAAAATACAAAAAAAAAAAAAAAAATAAACAAATGTTGAAAAGGCGTCAATTGTTGTTGTTGTTGCTGCTGCGGCTGCGGCTGTGACTGTTGTTTGTTTTGTTGATTGGATGGATGCGTGTGTCTGTCCAAAATCCCACTTAGAATGCAACGTCAGCGACGACGACGACGACGCACACAAATAACTAACAGCGACTGTAGTAAAATGACAACTGAAACCGCAGGCGAAATGAAAACGAGTAACGACAACAGCGACAGCGGCTGCGACGGCGACGACGACGACGACGACGTTGCTGCAGCTGGCTGCGCTCGGCGTTGGCGTATGAAACGATTCTAACGCAGCACCAACAACAACAATGCGCTCTTTTTTTCTACTTATTTTTGTTTTGTTTTCTTGTTGTTGCTGTTGCTTTTTTTCGCATTTTATTTTAGCAAACTTTTCAATTTTTGACGACGACGACGCGTCGCTGCGACAATTGCACTCGCATTAGATGTAGAGCAGCGCCAAGAGAGCAAAGCGACAATGTGAGAGCTACAGTGAGAGAGCTTTAGCGGCGAGCGTGAGAATGAAATAGAATAAATGATGTGTGTGTACGGAAGTGCAGCGGGTGACGCAGCTGCGAATAAACCGCAATGTGCAAGGCCAAACGCGTGCGAAAGAGCGAGAGCGTGTGCGTTTTTCTGTGTAGGTCTGTGTTGTATGAGCGAGAATGCGTTTGTGTGTGTAAGTTTGTGTGGCTGGCAAGTGTAACTGATCGCATTAGATGTGCGGCGAGAGCGTCGACAACGTATGCATAATCGACATTGAGAGAGTGCTCTCTTCACCACACACACTACATTACCCCCTCCCACCATTGCCCTATCTTCGACTAACCAGCACCAGCACACACCCCCTCCATCGTGCAATCATCAGCAGCGCAATCGCATACTGCATGCGCGTGCCCTTGAAAACTTGACCCAAACGGGGCACAGCAGCTGTCAAAGCTGACGTTGCCATGCTCTAACCCCGCTAACACCCACCGCACACACACACACCAACGTGATGTTTGCTAGCAAACAAAAGAAAGTGCACAAATTGTTAAAATTCTTAAAAATAAAAACAAGTTTCGTGCATGTGAAAACGAAACAAAACAAAACAAATTTTTAGGGAAAACTGCAAAAAGCCACGAAAAATTCGCACACATGTGTGTCTGTGTATGTGTGTGTGTGTGTGTGAAAGCCAATGTCCAACAATTTTCATTGCCAAACACAATTTTATACAAATGTGGTTTGGTTTTATGTTGTTGTTTATTCAGATACCCTGTAGCCATTAGAAATAACTAAATTGGGTATACTCGACTAGGGCAACAGTACATAATAGTCAATGTCTATAGAGCATATGCATGTCGCAACTTAAACGAACATATTTATATGAGAGACAAAGTTTGACTGCCGCTGCAGGGTAGTTGTTAGTCGAGCATACTTGCAAAATGCATTCTTTGCTATTTGTTGCTTAGTTGCGCAAAAATTGCAAAAACAACTAAAGAAAAGTAAAAGAGAAAAAAAAGAAAAGCAAAATCAAAATAATGCGCAGCCAACATCAAAAGACTGCGAGACTGCATGACAATAGACGAAAGTAGAGGAAGGCGAAGACGAAGGCGAAGACGAAGGCGAAGACGTATATGCCGTTGAAGAGCGTGAAGCGAAGAAGCGCGGCTGCAGTAAGCAATCGAGGCGGACTGTGAAGAAGTGAGGGGGAGCGAGAGAGAGTGGAAGAGTGGGAGAGTGGGAGAGGGCGATTGCAAGTGCCCATTTCTCCACGTTCAACGGTACATAGATATGCATGCATGTACATATGTATGTATGAATGTGTGCACGTATGTGTGTGATGTATGTGAGGCTGTGACGTTTGCGGGAAGTGCGCAAATGGGATGAAACTGAAGAATTTGGATGTTTGAGAAACCGAAAGGAAAATGAACTTAATTAACTGCATTCGTCGTATGCAATACAAATAGCTAACTACTACAGTGATCGCTCGTTAAGAAGACTCAGTTAAGTATCAAAAATTTATGCACAAATCAATTTCATTTAAATTTATATTTCAATTCAAATAATTCGCTTAATTCGGTCGATCACTGTAGTTGCTGTACTTTGAAAAATACTTTGAATATATAAATATTTAGAACATTTTGGTAAATAAATATACATATTTATAAGAAATAAAATAAAATTTAGAATGTAATTTATTTATACCTATAAAATTTCTGTGTTTTAAGAGGATTTTCTTAATAGAATATGAAAATACATAATCCTTAAGTAACTTAGTAAAATTTTAATTTTCCTTTGAGTAAATTCGTAATTACTTTAGAAAAGAAAGTGTTTTTCATATATTGGAGCTATCACTGTATTTAGAATGCCAATTAAATACGTGAATAACACATGCTTTTATGCTTCATATTTTCTATATTCAATATTCTTATTGATTCTACAATTATTCGTCCTCTCTCTACCTTCTATCTCTCTCTATTCTTTCACATGTTTTGTTTTTCTAGAACTTTAAATACCCAAAGCTTTCAACTGTAGGGCACAACGTGAAATTCCTATGCAACGATCACGAAAGTGCATGCATAAGCATGTGTGAATGCATGTATCTATGTATGTTTATACATATGTATGTATTAGATGTTTTACACATACATATGTATGTATATATGTACATACATAGTTTTATGTGCGCACGCTGCCAAAGTTGCGGCAATTGCGAAATGTTCAAGGTCGCGCGGCGAATGCACCTAACCCAACAACGACAACAACAACTGTAGCTACAAAAACAACAACGAGAACAACAACAATAAGTATACAGTTCGCCCGCATACGCAAAATGTTTGAGTGTTCTACAAATTGCAAACTAGTGTACAAAAACAACAACAACAAAAACAATTTGCGCTCGTAAATTGCAAAAGCGTCGCAGTCGCAGTCTCAGTCGCTATTGCAGCCCGCGTCGCGGCGGCAGCAAATGAATTTCACTGTCAAGGTCGAGGAGCGTCGCTCGGTTCTGATGCGCAACGCAATGCGATCGCTGCAGCAACAACAACTACAGCTACAGCAACAGCAGCAGCAGCAGCAAGCATTACAGCAGTGCGAGAGCCGGAATGCGGGAGAGCCAGAGAGCGGGAGAACGGGAGAGCGCACGATGGCGCGTGTGGGCGCGAGCGCGTTCGGCATTGACGGAAACGACGCGTTGCTTATGTAAGCTCTGTCATAGAGAGCAGTCGACAGACGGCAGCAGGCTGGGCAGAGGCCGGGGAGAGGGCAGGCGTCAAATGTGCATACATATACGCACGAAGTCGACCGATGCGTCGCCCTGCCCTGCCCAGCCCAGCTTGTTGCTGCCGTTGCGCCTCTCATTCGCCCCCACGACCCCTCTCTCGTTCTCTCTCCCTGACACCCTGCCCCTGGGTTCTACACGCGGCACTTCCTGCAGTTTGTCGCTGCGCTTTTTATAACGCTTGGCGTCTGTTTTTCGTTGTTGTTGTGTGTTTTGCTGTTCGCATGTTTTTCTATCGCCGCAATTGTTTTTCTCAAGTTCGCGGCTCTTGTGCAATTTGTCAGAGTAGAGCACAAACATACACATATGTATATATATAAATACCCCCCTATACCCTCCTGACCCCACCCACGCAACATATGCGTAATAATTCACAAATTGCAGCGTGCGGTAAACAAAAACAATCATAAATCAAAAGTTGAGAGAGCAGCCGCTGGTCGAGACTCATGGACGCCACGCCCTGTACGCCCTGTACGCCCTGCACCCGTTAACACCGCTGCCCCTTTGCAAAATGAAGACATAATTTGACATAAGCGATGTTAAAGTTCAACGTTTCGGCCCACAAAACAACATCAAAGGCAACGCCAAAAAGCTCACAAAGCTCATTACGATGATCATCAGCTGATGATGCTAGGCAATGATTGACTTGACTTGACGACGACTGAGATTGCGACGACGACGCAACGGCGGCGATAATGTCAAAGACAGTTTGCCCGACGTCGAAAGCGCGAGCACCCAGCCCCCGCTTCGGCTCCAGTTCGGTCGCTTAATCATGTTCAAGAAAAAAAAGTGCAGCAGCGTCGTCGTCGAATGCAGCGCCTGTCAAAGCTGCGATTAATCTCACTCAGAGAGCGCAGCGAGCGCAGAGAGCGCGCACAGCTTCAGCACTGTGGCACGAAGTTTAAAGTCAAAGCCATGAAATTGATCGAGATGCAGTGAAGAAATGCAAATATGCGTAAGTTTGAGTAGAAAAAATTTTATTTAATGTTAATTAAAATTAAATTCAACCAGAACCAGAGCAGAGAATTTGGACAAACTACTAACTATAAATATCAGGGAAACATCTATAAATAAAAAGGAAATATAAATATATTTTCTAATATTTTTAGTTAGTGTACGCTAAAAATAAAACAAATAAAGCAGCAACAAATTGATTGTTTATGAATTCGCTAACGCTGAATTCGCTGCAGATCAAATTAAAGCCTAATTGATCAATAATTTCGCAGGCATTTCATAGGCTTTTGAGCACTGTGACAGCGGCATTCATAATTGAGATATGAACTTGGTAATATTTCATAAAAAGCCAACTGACCAACTGGACAACTGGCAAACGGCAGAGAGGTGAAGAACTGAAGAAGTGCAGAAGTGGAAATATGGAAAAGTAGAGAACTGGAGAACTGGCCAACTGGACAACTGGACAACTGGACAACTGGCCAACTGGCTGAGCTGAGTGCTGATCGGGGCTTGTTCGTCTAGAAATAACTTAATTGTCACTCAATTACTCAGTTTTCAGCTAAAAGCATTCATTGCTCTGGCTTAACGTCAGACGCCAAACGCCCACCGAGAGGTGCCCAGAGTGGCGAAGGGAGGTAGGCAAGGAGGTAGGGACGCTCGTTATACGACGATGCTGCATGGCTGAGGCGTGAATAATAGGCGAGAGCCAGAGTTGCGGCCTGAATGAAAATTGATGAGTTGCGACAGTTTTTGGCCAAAGGGCAAAAGCGGCTAAAAGAAGCCACAAACAAAATAAAATACAACAAAAATATATATTGCTCTCTATATATATATGTATATATATATATACATATATATAGTATATAACTTGGGAAGGGAGAGAATAAACAGGGCACGGCACAAGACGTGCGTGCACAACAAAATAGCAAAAAAGTGGAAAAAGCTGAGTAGAAAATGTGGCAAGTAGAAGAGCTCAAAAAATACGTTTGTCATGCTTTTCAGCCCAGTTTAGTTGTGGCTGGAAAGTGTTCTTGGATCCTCGGGGCTGCAATCGGGGATTGCCAACTCAATGCAACCATCAATCAAAATTTACTTGTTTACCCCACTGTACTTATGCCCATATGTGTGTATGTGTGTGTGTGTGTGTGTATATTGTGGGTTGTTGCCATTGTTATTGTGAAAGGTCGCTCATAAGTTCAAATCGCATTCGATTTGTTGGCGATGTTTTGATTGACGCCTCAATCGATGCATCTTGATTGAAGCTCTTAACTTTTGCATAGTGCACAGGTTCATTTTCATGCATAGATTCCAAGCTTTTTGTCTGCCCACAAGAATGCTAATGAGCCCCAGCCAAGTAGAAATGATTGATTGATTGATGGAAAAAGCCTTTTTGAAACCTATTCATAATTATTTTTCACACTGATCCACTTGGCAATTATTGTTGACCGCTCTTGAATTCAATTATAGTTTGTTGCATATTTTGATTGATCGATTTGATTGACGAATTGTATATAATAGATTTCAAGTTTGTTATGAATTTATTTTAATACATATTTTATTGCTTGATTGATGATTTTGTGGCTGATTGAAGCGGGATAAAATTGACGAAACTTACAGCTTTCTTAATTTGATTGATTGATTCAAAGTTTACTTGTGAGAACTGTTAACAACATGATTGATGCGGTTTTTGTTCAAGTAATTTCTTATCTTGTAATCTCATGAATACAGTCATTTCTAATCTTTTCAATCAGTATTGAAGCAATTTAAACACTTTTTAATCAGTATTGAAGGCATTTCTACTTTGTACAATCATGATTGATGCAATCTAAGCCCTCTTCTCTTGTTGTAATCCTACTACATCATGATTGATGCGATTTGTGTGTGTTATACTAATCACAATCTGATGATTGAAGCCATCTACACCTTCAAATTCCTCCAACAACAACTTTCTCATAATGATTGATGTAATTCTCTGTGCGTTACTTATTTCTAGATTTTGATTGAAGGAATCTATGCTCGCGTGGGCGAAGATTGAATCAATTAAAACGCTCCACACACTAAACACTCATTTGTGTATGCTTTACTTGTCATTACATCATGATTGAAGAAAACTATGCGCTCCTCTTCGCTCTTCGCTCTTAATCTTCCTTTACCGTTCTTACATCATGATTGATGCAATTCTCCTCACACTAAACACTCATTTGTGTATGCTTTACTTGTCATTACATCATGATTGAAGAAAACTATGCGCTCCTCTTCGCTCTTCGCTCTTAATCTTCCTTTACCGTTCTTACATCATGATTGATGCAATTCTCCTCACACTAAACACTCATTTGTGTATGCTCTACTTGTCATTACATCATGATTGATGCCACACACATTTGATGCGCTCTCAATTACGTCTGGTATCGCTAACCCCCCTCCTGCCACCGCCCGGTCGAGAGTCCAGCTCCTTCTTTGTGGAGAGTTCACATGGTCTCGCCACCACATAAATCCTAATCAAAACGGTGCGCAAACAAGCAACAAGATGCGGAGCTCTCAAATCCGAGTCGGAGAGAGAGAGCGTGCATCTATAAATCCATTAATGCCATTTACCGCATAAACATAAAGAAAACGCACCACAAACTTGGCTCCAACTGCAGCATCAACACTCAGCGAGAAGCGAAGAAGATAGAGAGGAGAAGGAGGAGCAGGAGAAGCGTGAAAAGCGAGAGGAGTGAGGTGACTAAGGCAATGGCAAAGGCATCCGCATGGCGCACCATCACCAAGAATTGCAATTGCTCCATAAAGTAAAACTAAATTGCTCAATAATTTTGTCCACATTTGATTATGTCTTTTGGCCAAGGCAAGAGTGCGAGCTTTGTGAGGCTTTTTCCAGCTTCAACTTCAACTTCAGCTTCAACTTCGACTTCGACTGCGACTCGAGTCGCAGCTTTGGCCCTGTGAATTGCAGTCACGATTGTGTGCCGGCGAATGGAGCCCACAAATTCAAAACCCATAAAGACATCAAAGCAGCAACGCGTGTAACAATTTGCCAGCCAACAACAACCAACAAAAACAACAGCAACAGCAACAACAACCAACAACAACAACAACCAACAACAAATCCATGTTGTTGAACTGGCAAACGCAACAAAACGCAAATTAACAACGGCAACACACAGCACAACAGACGAAGAGAGGCAAGAGAGTTGAATGTAGACTGTGGACTGTAGACTGCAGAAGACAGAAGACATTGGACTGAGGACAGAAGACAGAAGACAAAGACGCGGTCGGGTCGTGGCTGCAGGAGCCTGTGACGACGACCTGACCATGCAACAACCAAACAACCAAACAACTAAACAACTGAACAACCAGGCAGCACCCGCACAACAACAAGCTGCAACAATGCGAACTGCAAAGTTCAACAATGCTACAATATGAATACCCTTCCACAGGTAGTAAGAAACTACAGTTTAAGGTTTAATTAATCGATCAAATTAATTAATTCGATTGGAATGTTGAATGAAAATTAATAGATGTTAATTTTAAAATATATATTATTACTATATTTTATATTATTATATACAAAATAAATAAAATAAATAAAATAAATAAAATAAATAAAATAAATAAAATAAATAAAATAAATAAAATAAATAAAATAAATAAAATAAATAAAATAAATAAAATAAATAAAATAAATAAAATAAATAAAATAAATAAAATAAATAAAATAAATAAAATAAATAAAATAAATAAAATAAATAAAATAAATAAAATAAATAAAATAAATAAAATAAATAAAATAAATAAAATAAATAAAATAAATAAAATAAATAAAATAAATAAAATAAATAAAATAAATAAAATAAATAAAATAAATAAAATAAATAAAATAAATAAAATAAATAAAATAAATAAAATAAATAAAATAAATAAAATAAATAAAATAAATAAAATAAATAAAATAAATAAAATAAATAAAATAAATAAAATAAATAAAATAAATAAAATAAATAAAATAAATAAAATAAATAAAATAAATAAAATAAATAAAATAAATAAAATAAATAAAATAAATAAAATAAATAAAATAAATAAAATAAATAAAATAAATAAAATAAATAAAATAAATAAAATAAATAAAATAAATAAAATAAATAAAATAAATAAAATAAATAAAATAAATAAAATAAATAAAATAAATAAAATAGATAAAATAAACGGGAAAAACAAAGTATAGATACAACTTCTAGTTGTAAGGGCATTTGCCACAGTGAACTATGCAAGAAACGAGCCAACGATCGACAGATTGGGAGTAAAAGAGATGCAAGAAAATAGAGGGAGAGAAAGATAGGGGGAAATCGAGGGAGTTAGAGAGTGAGAGGCAGATCGTTCCTGAGGCGTAAGACAACGTTCCCATAATTTGTGATAAGAAGATTCCGCTGGAGAGTGATCTTGCCCACCCACACCTACACCTACACCCCGATACGATCCCAAGTCGATCTTAGGCGATCCGTTCCGTTTGTATCGATGATGGCGCCTTGAATGCCGCCGGGCCACGATCGATGTTGCAGCTGAAATGCTCATTAAAAATGTAGAAAGCTCGGAGAGTTTACCCCTCTCTATATCGCGCACTCTCTTTCTCTCTCTCTCTCTCTGTCTCTATTTCTCAGCTGGGATTGCGCTGTCAGCGCTAATCGCACGATCTTAATTTACAGCAACAAACGCAGCAGCAGCAGCAGCAACAACAACGGGAACAGGACGACTACCGGCAAACTGAAAAGATCGGCGATCGCAAGCGATCTTAGACTTGGCCAATTTGGCGAACGCAACTTTCGCTTTTGGCTCTTGGCTCTTGGCACTTGGCTAACGATCGTCAATCGACGGCAATTTATTATTATGCAGCGTTTGTTACTTCGCATTTTAATTCAATTAAAAGTCGGTTAGAGATCATTGTAATTATGCTTCATATATAAAACTCAGTCACAGACACACACAAATGGCCAATTGGCCGACTCGACAACTGGTCTAAACTGAACGACCAGCTGGGGCCGTTGAAACGTTTCAAGTGGAGCGACAATCTAGATGTTGATCTCTTTTTTATATAGGGTATTATTTTGTTCAATGCTAAGTGAAACAGTCATTATGTTGTGATAATCGGGCGTTGATCTATGGACTCAAGGGGGAAGTTAGGGAGTAATGGAAAAGTAGTTCTTCTCTGAGATCATTGATAAAGTAGCATTATGAGAGCTTATTAAGTAAGTGAAGATCAGTGAAGATTAAAAACGATTAAGAACTGATCTTGCGTCTAGATATTGTATTGATCTTCCTGTAAGAAAGTATTTCTTCTCTACGATCATTGATGAAGTTCAGTAGTAGTCGAGAGAGTCTCAGGTACATTCCAATATGATGTGATCTTATTGAGTAAGTGAAGATCAGGGAAGATCAGTGAGGTTTAAAAACGATTAAGAATTAATATTGTGACTAGATATTGTATTGATCTTTGTATGGGAAGTTACTAGATAGTAAGCAATCAAACTAGCTCTTTTTGAGGATCATTGATAATCGAAAGTCAAAGATGATCGAGCGAGTCTAAAGTGTGATCAATTCATTATAAGATCTTGATGCAGATCAGTAAAGTTTAAAAACCTCAAAGAACTGTTATTCTGCTTCTTTTAGGAATAGACTGAAGCAGATAAGTGAAGATCAGGGAAGATCAGTGTAAAAGTTGATGATTAGTTCAATGAGCTGCGGAAGAATCAGAATTGTAATATTGAGAGAAAGTGTATTTCTTTCAGTTGCTTGTCAGTCAGTCAAGTTAAGGAGTGTCAAAAATGTCGAGCAATTCTTCTGGTTGTGTAGAAAGCTGAGAAGAAACTGCTGATGTTGATGGCAACTTAGATCTTTCTTTTCTGTATTGATTCCGTTTAAGTTTAAGCTTTTTGGAGGCAGTTGTAGAAGAGGAGGACTTGAGAATATTTCTTTCTTGTGCGCTCTTTCTCGAGAGAGAGGCACAGGGAAAGAGTGAGAGAGAAAGAGAGGGAGAGAGAGAGAGAGAGAGAGACATAGAATAGCACAGAGATCAATTGATCTGAGTTGCCACAACACAACTCTCTGTCCATTATGTTGCTCTACCACCCCCACCTCCCCTCCCCCAATCAATGCTCTTCTTCTTCCCCTGCTACCCGCCCCTGCATCCTGTCACACAAACATGCCAAAACGTTGCTAAAATCGCATAAAAATATGTTAAATGTTGCATGTTGTATGCTTTGGGGAGGGGGGCAACATCGGCAAATAGAGGAAAAGGAACTGCAAATGCTTCGGTTGCAACAACAACGCGTGGGCGCACAATAGAGTTGTTGCCCCAAAATGTTGCACGCTGCTGTTGTTGTCAGTTGTTGTCGTTGTCAGTGGTGGTGGTTGTTGTTGTTGTTGGCGCTGCGTTTTCGCTTGACATTTTGTAACACGCGCCTGCCAAGCGGCATAAAAATTGACATATTATAATGTCATTGGCGTTCCCGATTTGCGCCACTGCGTCGACTGCCACAATTCGTCAATAAGCGGGGCATGCCGCGTGGGTGGCACCACAGCAACATAGTTGTTGTTGCTGTTGTTGCTGTTGCCACAATTGTTGCTCGTTTCGTTTTGTTTGTTTTGACAGGCAAAACGCACTTCAACTTCGACTTTGGCTTCTCAAAATTTGTCTACATCTTTTTTTTTTTTTTGTTGTTGGTTGTTGTTTGTTGTTTTGGTTTTGTTTAGTTGCCGTCTGCAAGTCGAGTTTGTTGTCTGTTTCTTTTGCCACAAGACACAACAACATTCTTATCAGATTGTTGCAATGTTGCCCATGTTGCTGTTGTTGCTGTTGTGTGTGTTTGCAGCCCGCACTCGAGCCAAGAGCGCGCTGCAGAGAGCGAGACAGAGCAAGAGAAAGAGAGCGAGCGAGAGAGATCTTTATCAAGACGAAGGTTCAGGCTGAACAACATGGCAAATCAGAAACAAACAAACAACAACACACAAAAAAGAGACACAGCAACATGTAATGAAAATTATGACAAGCCAAATGCCTGTGCAACAACAGCAACAACAGCAACAACAGCAACAACAACGACAACAACAGCAGCAACAACAACAGTTGCAAATAATAATAAAAATAAAGGAAAAAGCAAAATTATAATTCAATGGAAAATTGCGCCCACACACGCGTATCGCACACACACACACACACACATACACACACACACAACAATTGTTGCTCATTGTTGTTGCTTATCGTAAGCGGAAAGCGTTGTCGTTGTCGTTGTTGTGGTTGTGGTTGTGGTTGTCGCTGCCAGAGTTGTCAATTGTCTCAAATATTTTGATTTACTTTTTTGCTATTTCGTCTACACCTTGAGCTACAATTTCCAAAAACTCAAAGCTAAAGCATGCATCAATCAGCTGAGGCAAAGCATCATCCTCTCTCGCTCTCTCTCCCACTCCCGCTCTCTCTCGCTCTTTAGCACATGTCAAGATCAGACTGTCGAGATTACAACTCGGAAAAGTGGAGCATAGCGCAGCTGGTGATTGAATTGATTTGAGATCGCTTGTAATCGAAATGCGTGTTCCACTCGTTTTTACAGTTATTTCGCAGCCGATATCCGATTAAGCAGGCGATCGATAAGTTCAATCACACACACAGCGACTGTTTATCAATTTGCCTGAACTTCTTCAATATGAGATTTCATTAGAGAAGTTAGTGTCTAGCAACTGCAAAGAGATGCCTCTTAAGTCAGGCAAACGTTTACGAATGACGCACAAAAGAGAATAGTAAGCATAAACACAGACGTACTTTATCTATATCTATATCTATGTCTATATCTATATCTATATCTATATCTATATCTATATCTATATCTATATCTATATCTATATCTATATCTATATCTATATCTATATCTATATCTATATCTATATCTATATCTATATCTATATCTATATCTATATCTATATCTATATCTATATCTATATCTATATCTATATCTATATCTATATCTATATCTATATCTATATCTATATCTATATCTATATCTATATCTATATCTATATCTATATCTATATCTATATCTATATCTATATCTATATCTATATCTATATCTATATCTATATCTATATCTATATCTATATCTATATCTATATCTATATCTATATCTATATCTATATCTATATCTATATCTATATCTATATCTATATCTATATCTATATCTATATCTATATCTATATCTATATCTATATCTATATCTATATCTATATCTATATCTATATCTATATCTATATCTATATCTATCAATGCCTAAGCTACATGACTATGTGCGCTAACGTGGCTAAGACTATTAAGAATATGTAAAGCGCAGCTAAAGATATTTGAGAATTTTCAAGCAAATTAGCATATCAGTTCAGGTCGCAAGGCATTTGGGTAAGAGAATTACAAATTGCGGCAACCGTTAGGCGAATGTCGAGTTGACCATTTACAGCGAATATCTTCAGCTGGTCAGGCCCATTGACAACCGACAGCAACAACAGCAACAACAGCATTGGCATTGGTTTTGTTGTGGCTGTTGTTGTTGTTGCTTTTGTCGTTTATCACGCATCGCTGTCAAAGTGTCACTTTAGCTTAACGTTGGTGTAACGCCAAAAGATATCACAGACAATTCCAGTCTTCCAGTCACCGCAGACACTCTTCTCTCTCTCCCCTGTTGCTGCCCTGCTTGCTGCACTCTTTTCCTTCGCATCAACAGTTGCTGTCGAGTGGGAAAAGCGGCGGCGCGCACGCGTAATAACGCATAATGTGCCAACAACAACAGCAACAACAACAGCAACAATGACAACAACGACAACAACGACAACAACAGCAGCAGCAACAACAACGACAAAATCACGTTAATGACAGCGACGACGTGCCTTAAAGCCTGCCCCAGCCAGCACTCAGTTTCCCCCTTCCTCTCTCTCTCTCTCTCTCTCTCTCTCTCTCTCTATCACTCGCTCTGTCTCCCTCTCTCTCTCTCTCTCTGTCTAACTCTGTCTCTGTCACTGCTCCTCAGGCCAGCAGCCTGCAATCGCCGCAGGCCTAAAAGCCAAGCAAAAAGGCGGCCTAAAGCCAACTGCTGTTTTGTCACATCATTATCAGTTTGGCAAACTTGAGCTGTGTTGGCCAAGTTGAGCTGCGCTAAAACAGTTGACCAGCTCCGCAGTATTGGTGGCATTATTGACATGACAGACATGGCAGGTGTGAAGGAATTCGCCACTAAATCATGTTGTGCGGGCCATTTTGATTGGACAACATACTGTCGCCATTTGGCCAGGCTTAATAAAGTCATCTAGCAGTTCGCATTAAACGGCGCAACACTGTCCATCAAAACACTGCAAATATCTAATCATTTGCAATTTGTTAAGCTTCTTAAAGCTTGTCTGCGGAAAGCTCTTTAATATTAACTTAATTATCAGCTTAAAGCTCAGCTTAAAGTTTATAATTGAAGCGGCTTGATAACTTTTTATGCATCTGTTTCTCTATTTGAAGTTTTGAATGAACATTTACGAAAATTGTAAATGGGTGTGATCGATTAATAGATACCCTGTATTTTACTATTAAGTGGTACTGTGAAATTCCCCTTTCGACTTTCATTAGCATTACTATTAGCATTAGCATTATCACATTTGCTTAGATTATAATTATTACTATAGAAAATAAAATAAAAATAATTAAAAAAAATAAGAATAATAATAAATAAATAAATAAATAAAAATCAATAAATAAATAAGTAAATAAATAAATAAATAAATAAGTAAATAAATAAAAAAAAAAATAAATAAATAAATAAGTATATAAATAAAAAAATAAATAAATAAATAAATAGATAAATAAAGAAATAAAAAAATAAATAAATAAGTATTATCATAATCAATTTGTATTAGCATTTTCATATTATTTTAAAAATCTCATTTATATGTTTGTTTTATAATTTGCATTACAATTATTATCACTTTTAATTTCATTACAATTCTTATTATCATTAGCATTATCATTACTTTTATCATTACTATTATCATTATTATTTTCATTACATTAAATAAAATGCTTATCAGTCCCAATAATGTCACTTTACCAAAACAGTTATAGTTAATTGATTGTTTTTGTAGCACAGTGTTGTCCAACACGCCGACAAGGCAGCAGCAAGGTGGCAAGAGAGCAGCGAGGGGGCATGGAGTTTGGGAAGTGGGAAATTAAAACGTTTAGTGTGCTGCAAGATGAAATTGAAGTTGAAGTTGAGGTTGATGAAGTCCCAGTGCAAAGTCGCAAAAAAAAAAAAAAAAAAATGCCGCTTGCGCCTTCTTGCTTGTTGCATGAATAATTCATAACAATGAACGACAGCAGCGGCAACAACAACAATAACGGCAACAGCAACAGCAGCGGCAACAGGAATGGCAACGGCAGCAACATGAAAGCTGGCTCAGTTATTAACTGGCATTGGGCACAAAAAAGTGAAAGCTCATAAGGCAATCAGTCAAAACGTCATCAATAGAATTAAGTAATCAACTTGGCGAGGCACAAAACTGACCACACACAACACACAACAGACAACACACAGCAAACCGAGTTGCAAGTGGCAACTGGCAAGCAGCAAACATGCCATGTCCATGCCACATGCAGCAGACAATGGGCAGCTGGCAGAGGCAGCAACAACTGAGCATTGATTGTGGTCAAAAAGGAGTTGCCGGAGAACAAAAGGGCGAGTGGCAGGACCACCAGCAAGTAAGAAAGAGAGGCCAACAACAACAGACAGGCAGACAGACAGAGAGACGGACAGAGAGACGGACAGAGAGACGGACAAACAGCAGTTGGCACTTTTTTGCCAGGGTTTGTGTTGTGTTGCCTGCTTCTCTTTTTCTTCCTTCGTTTTTTTTTTTTTTTTTTTTTATTTATTTTTTTTTTTTTTTTTTTTTGGGGGGGGCAAGTTGCAAACGGACACGAGAGAAAACAAATGTCGATAAAGATAAGGAACGAGGCAGAACCCGAGAGTCGGACAACATGTTAATTTGGCAACTGGCCGCGCGAATCAAAGACCTCCGAAGCAGCGGAGGCAGCTTCTACTTGCAACAAAGTTTAATACACTTTTGTTTATCTGCACATTTGGCAAAGCGCGTGCCTCCTGTGGCACGTTCCAGCTGCCACAGGACGCACCTTATTTATGTTAATTTTTGTCCCTCTTTTCTTTTTTTTTTTTTTTTTGGTCTGCGCTAATTATTTGCCTGCCCCATGCCCCATGCCGCATGCCGCATGCCACATGCCACATGCCAATAAAATGTCGCAAATAATTATGAAAATAATGTGCAACTCGTCCGCTGACTTTGTTGTCCATAATTAGTGTAATTAATTTAATTGCAAGCTCAAATTTAATGAATATAAGAACTAGACAGGAGAGAGGCAGAGAGAGAGAGAGAGAGACAGAGACAGAGAGAGGGAGGAGAGGGGCAGTGAGAACATTGCAATGCATTTAATTGAAGCGTGTAAATGTTAAGGTCACTCACAATGAGCACATATTAAACATCGAGTTCTTGCATCGCAAGACGAAAGCTCCACAAAGTTGCAAGCCAAGGATTAATCTTGCAGTTGCAGTGGATTAAGCTTGGCACTTATAGCAATCGTGTTGAGTGCATCAGATGAATTGCATTCAATCAATACAATTAAGCTTACAATTAAGCTTTAATGAGCTTTTGCATGCATTATAACTTGTTTACAAAATTCATATGTCTTCAAATTAATGAGCTTTTAGCAATAAGTAATGCAAAATTGCTTAAATGCAGTGATAATTCAATTGATTAATTCTGCAAGTTAAATTATATTAAAGTGTTTGGAAATTAACGAGCTTTCAGCATATAATAAGTAACGATTCCTAAAGATTAACAGTGTTTAAGTGTTTGCAAATAATTGTCAAGTTGAGTTGCAGTTATTAATGTGCTTTTCATTTTGGTTTGAATTCTAGCAATAAAGTGTTAATGTGCTTTTTATAAACAAAATTTCTTCTACTTCAGAGATAACTGATAAAGCTCTGCTTTAAATATGCATATACTGCTTTCATTTTGTAAAGTTATGTTAGCTTAAAGCTTTAATGTGCTTTTTGCAGCTTAATCTACATTGGCAATGATAAATTTGAGCTTTTCTATATGAACACTCGCAGTTAATATATGCCACAGCTTTGTCTATGCAGAATAAATCAATTAATGTGCTTTGAAAGCTTTGGTCAGCAACTTTAAATATAACTACTATATGTATTTTTCTATTTATTTCTAAAGTTTTCTTTAGTTTAAAGTAATAAGCTCTTTTAAGGAGCTTTCCATGCCTCGCTTTGATTTTCCTTTGAGCTGAGATCGAAGCATATTTGACATTATATTTGATAGTTTCAAACGCCAGCAAAAGACGCAGCAATCTAAAGGAAACTAACAACTGCAACAACAGCAACAACAAGAACAGCAAGAGGAACAACAATATGATAGTTTATTTTTTACGTCTTGAAATTGTGGAGAGTGCAATTTGCAGTGGCCTCCAAGTTCAACTAACATTAAAAAGAGAAAAGTAGCAGTCGAGGCCGAAGCCGAAGCCGAAGTTGATGTTGAAGTTGAAGATGTAGCTGAAAAGATGCAGCTGAAGACGCGGCTCGAAAGATGTGGCAGCAACAGCAGCTCCCCAAAGGAATGCGGCGGCAAATGAAATTGGCAAGAGAAGAGGCCAAGTTAAGCGATGACGAAGAAGAAGAAGAAGAAGAAGAAGAAGAAGACGCAGCAGCAGAAGCAGAAGAAACAGATAAAGAAGAAGACAATTCGAGTTGCGTGATTTGCGTGAGCGTCGTGCGTTGACTGACTGACAAACTGACAAACTGACGAACTGAGGACTCGCTGCAACTGCAACTGCAACTGAGACTTTGACTTCGACTCTGACTCTGACTCTGACATCGACTCTGAGTCTGACTTGTTGCGGGAGTTTTTCCAGCTGCAACAAACAAAAAAGAAAGAAAAAAATAAAGGTGGAAAAAACCGAAATTACAATACACATACGAGCATAGATCCATTCGCAGTTGCAGTTGCAGTTGCAGCACTTGGATCAGTTGGGAGTCTTGGGAGTCTTGTCTTGGGGTACTTGTGGCACACACCAACACAATTGAAATTCCTCTGCTGCAGAAATTGCATTTCACGCTGAAAATGCGTGCTCTGCGTGCAGCAGCCTAAAGTGCAACGATAGCAGCAACAACAACAGCAACAGCAACAACAACAGCATGCGGCAGCAACTTCAACTGCTGTGGCAGCAACAAGAACCAAGCAATTATCTGCACATTCAAGTCGAACAATGCATACCCTAAGCATAGCTATATACATATACATATATATATATATCGATTACTGCTTATCGATTAATCACGATTTCATTTTATTTTCCTAAAATTACATTTTCCTTAAATTTACTTTAATTCACTTCAATTTCATCTCAAACGCATTAAGCGCAAGCGCAGCCAACTTAATGCACATACAATGTGGCAATGTTGCCAGATTTTCTAAATTTAAATACATTAAATTTGCTTGTAAATACAATAACCAAATTAATCCAAGCATTAAGCGCATTAATTGTTGCATTTGGTGACAATAGTGTAGAACTATGTTATCGATAGATTTTAAATTTCAGTTTTTAACGTTTTCTTAAATTAATACAATTAGTTCTTGTATTGTTTTGTAATTGTGGAAATAAAAACTTTAACTTTTAATTATTTATCGATAATGATTATCGATATTTAATCGTTTTTGTTACCGATTAATGCCATAATTGATCTAATGTTGTATTTGTGAGCAATCAACGTTTAGTAGTTTAAAAAACTATAGCTATTTATCGATAATAGAGTTAATATTTATCGCTTATCGATAGTGTTCTTAAAAATCTTTTCAATTTGTAGCTTTGTAGTTTTTTAATAGATTAATCCATTTAGTACAGTTGATTGAGAGAAAAACTGATATTTTACAACACTTATCGATAACATCAATTATCGATATTGTTATAATAATCGATAAGTAATTGATATTGTTATCGATTAACTGCTATTTATAATTTAATCATGCTGCAACCGTTGCCCCGACTTGTGACAAGAGCGTGTGGCAAGTGCGATGTGTCTGCTGCATGGACTCGTTACTGTGGCAAGTTGAACGCAATGCAACGCAACACAACGCACAAAACTTTATGGGATCAGAGCTGACTGGCAAACTTTATGACATAGTGATGTTAATCTCAGCTAGTCTCAGAGTCGAAGTCTGAGTCGAAGTTGGAGTCGAAGTCGGAGCTGGAGTCAGAGTTGCGCGTTGCAAGTTGGAGATGGAGATGGAGATGGAGTCAGTAGGAGGCAGCCAAGTAGCATTCAGGGCAAAAGTGTAGGTGCGCGCCTGCGCAACAGCGACAACAACAACAACAGCAACAACTACAACAACGACAGCGACAGCAACGACAACGATGCCGCCGTTGGGTGGCATAGAGCAACATGTTGTTGCGGTTGTGGGTTGCAATTCCGTCATGCCACAGCATGCCAAAGGCGACGCAACACTTGCCACGCTTAAAGCTGCGCTCTCCCTCTCTCTCCCCCCTCCCTCTCTCTCTCTCTCTCTCTCTTCGCCATCCCTTGGCATCACGTCTGCTGCGTGAATCGAATTAAATCACAACAACAAAAGAGGAAAGAAAAATAATAAACAAAATAGTTTTGCCCCTTTTTGTTTCGCATTTGTGGCAAGCTGTTGTTGTTGCCACCAGCAGAAATAAATGCAAACGAAATGCTGTCAATATTTAGAAGAAGTCAGCATCTTATTTAGTTGCTGCTTTACTTTGTTGCTTGTTGCTGTTTACATTGGCCGCCTGCAACGGTTGCCAACTTGCAACGCTTGCAACTTGTCAAAGCACAAACACATTGTGCTTTTGTTGCAATTTGTTTGTTGATTTTTAACATACTGCGTACGCAACTTAAGGACAGGACACCCCACACACACACACACACACACACTGAACATGACGCAGCGAGTTTCCTGCTGAGTGGCATGCAACTCAAGCCGAAAAACCCATTGCCACATCTAAAGAGAGCCCCATGTCAGGTCAACAATCTAATTACAAGTCGGCACACGCAGCTGTCGCCTCAGATGCCCCAGAAAGCTGCATATATGCCACACAGACATACATGTACATGCAACACAGACATACATTTACTATATCTGTGTATATCTGTGTATATCTGTGGCAGAATGTCGTGACTGGGCGCAGTTCTCATCATGCCTCTGCCCCATCACTCTGCAGCTCTATCATTACCCTGTTAAACACTCAAGACTCCAAATTGGATTATAATCTATAATCAAATGCATGCATCCTTCAAATGTGTTTCCTCTGCTGCTTCTTCCACTTCTACATCTTCTTCTTCTTGTTCTGCTTCATGTTGCAACAACGCCTGCTGAGTGACAATTGTGAATATCGCTTTCAAAAACTTCAAATCAAGCAAACTGAACTTGCAAGTTGGCAAAATTCTAGTAAACAGTGTGGAATATGTATAAAGAGTACGAGAGCACTTAAGTGTGACCAGCGCCTTGAATAATTAAAATTTTTATTGCTATATATATATATATAATCTCAATAATCTCTAAAATCATCCAATCCAATTTCAACTCTTAAGTGGGAAAAACTATGTGCAGCTAGCTTTCTCTACTTCTCTCTCCACTTCTCTTTCTTTTTTTTAAGTGTGACCAAAGATTTTTCTAAAGTAATTCTATTTCATTTCAAGTTCCTTTATAACTTTAGTTTAGCTAAAAATTGTTGTATGTCTTCTTCTTTTACTCTATGTACTTTCATTGCATTAAGTCAATTCAATTGCAGTTTTTTCATTGTTTTTTATAATGCATTAATTTGCGATATATTATTAAAATTAATTAAGGGTCATCATAGATTAATAAGTCCTTAGAATGAATCATGTACTGCGAAGTTAGTTGGAATTTCTTTCAATATAATTTGGAAAACTATAAGAAACTTCTGTTACATTAAATATAACAATGATAATTGTAATAAGAGTAGTAATGAAATATAAATAATAGTGAAAATAAAGCAATTTGAATAAATAACATTATTAATAATAAATGTACAATAAGATAATAATAAAAAATAATAATATAAATAATAATAACAATAATAATAATACAAATAAAAATTATTATAATAATAATAATGATAATAACAATAATAATAAATAAAGTTAATTAAAAAAAAACATCACTTTTAAAGAAAATCAAAATAATGCTAATAATAAATTAATGAATAATAAGTAATCAATATTTGAGCTCATTAATAATGCTTATTAATTAAAATCGAAAGGAACAAAATTAAAATTCCATTTTCATTAAATAAAAATATATTTTTATTATATTGATATTTATATTTATTATTTGTTATTCGTTATTCGTTATTTGCTTTAATGCACTCACGTCAAATAGCGGCAAGGCGTGCCCGCTGTGTGGGCGCGGGGGGGGGAGGGGGATAGGGTCAGATTGGATGGTTGAAGCCGATATGAGAAATCCATTAATAAATAAAGTCTGCGACGCTGTTGACAACTCACCTGTAATGAGAGAGAGCGAGATAGAGAGAGCACATTAGTAAGTGGGAAGAGAGAAGGCAAAACATGAAAATGTGTTAAATGAAAATGAAAATAATGTGTAAAAAAGAATTTCATTAAGTGCAATGCCTGCCAAAGGGCCAGCAAAATGGCGGCCATTATAGAGACACACACGCACACACACATGTGTGTATGTATATATATATATATGTAAGGTGGCAACCCTCAAGAGTGTTGCACCGCCCCTGGTAGAGAATGGCAGACGGCGTTGAGAAGAAGAAGAGTCGCAAGAGTAATTCGCTGAAGTGTGGTCGTCGTGAAAAAAGTCGCCAAAAGCAGCCGTTAAAGTCGCTTACTTAAGTTGTAATGTCTAATTTGTTAAATCACCAATCGGAATACTTTAATAATAAACACTAATATTTTATAATCTTACATATATATGTGTATATGTATATATATGTTATTAATACTATGGATTGCGTGTGTGTGTCAACTTTTGCACTTTTTGCGCAAATGCAAATAGTGTAAAATGTGAAAATGTGAAGTGAAGCAGGTGAATGAAATGGTGTGGCATGCGGCATGTGGCATGTGTTGCAAGTGTGTGTGTGTGTGTGTGTGTGTGCATATGTTTTTACACACCAACACACACACACGCACGAATGCAATAGCCGAAACATAAAACGAAGCTGTCGCATTCAACGCTTCAGTGATTCGCCCTGAAAAATACGCTATACATATATATATGTGTGTGTGTGTGTGTGTGTAGATATATGTATATATGCACACACAAAGACAGAAATTCAATGGCCGTTGCATTATTGCCGCAACGCAACTAACAACAACAACAACAACAATAACAACAGCACGCCTACAATTGGCAACCGTCCAACCCTAGTAAATGTCCAACCCCAACAACAAATCATCTATACTTGTGTGTGTGTGTGTGTCTAGCAATAGTCGAAATATTTGAGGTGCTTCTGGACAAGCTGTGCGGTGGGGCGGGGTGAGGAAGGTGCCAGGGAGTGGGGCGACAACACGCAAACAGAGCCTAGAAACCAACGAAGAGGCGTGTGCTATGCATGTGCGTGCACGTGTATATACATATATATATACGTCTGTGTGTGTGTATGTGTGTGTGTGTGTGTGTGTAGGGTAGCTCAATTTCAAGTCAAGCTGGCAAAGGCAAAGCCTGTCCAGTCGGGCACACACACACATATAAACACATGCAATCCCATACAAGCGTGTAAGTGAGTAAAAGAGTGACATTTGGAGAGAGAGCACGTTAGCTGTGCCAGAGAGTGGGAGCGAGTGCGAGCGAGCCTCTTGGCTTCGAAGTTCGAACGCATTAAATGTGAGCTCTTAGTGGGAGCGAGCGAGCGCGAGTGGGAGCAAGGGAGAGCGCGAGGAAGAGCGAGTGATGTAGGTAGCTAGGCAAGACGCGAGCTGTGTGCAACGGCGGGTAAGGGTTGTTCTCACACACACACATACACACAAGCACGCACGCACATGCATAGTGTTGTGGGAGCGAGAAGGGCATATGCATGCTTATAGTTTTGAAGCAAACAGAGCGACAGAGCGACAGAGCGACAGAACGATAGGCTAAAAGGTGTAAAGGTGAAAAACTCAAAATACGCCTGCCTAGGCACAGTTTCAGCTGAGGAAGTAGTAGAGTTTTAGTGGTGGGTGGGGGTTGGGGAGTGGCAAAGGCAGAGTGGAAAGGGGAAAGAGCTGCGGCTGCCATTTTAGTTTCTTCACGTGACTGCCATAAGTATAACAACAACAGCAACAACAACTATTTATGCATCATAAGAAAGCTCATAAAATAACAAAAAAGTGTGACAGACAAAACAACAACAAAAAATCGACAAGAGAACAAAAACAAAAACAAAAGAAATATAAAATGTAACAATAACTAATCAAGTAAATACAGTAAATGTAGTCTTCCATTTTTCTACATTTTTTCACGTATCAATTTATCTGTTTCTTGGCTTTCCATTATGAAACTGTGAAACTGGTTGCTTGATTTGTTTTTATTATTAACTTAAACTCAAAGCTCAACAATTCAATTAAATTAATTGTTTTACATTTTGCAGCAATATTATGAAGTTTTTTCTTTTGTGTTTTCTTTTTTACTCATTAGCAAAATTTAATATCAATTGTGACTTTAATTGTTTTGGTTCATTGGTAAAATATTACATAATTAAAAATATTCAAATATGTATTTATTGAAATGTAGAAAAGTAAAAACAAAAAATTACATTATCCATTCAGTCAATAATTTATTCATTTTCATCTATTAACTAATGTTTTTCTACGTTTTTAGACATTTCTTTTCATTTAATCAATTCTATTTGCTTTGTGTATGAAACAATTTGTCGGACCTCTCTGTGGTAATCATAATATATGCCCTCTATAATTATAATGTCACTCTATGATAATTGATATAAGTTCATAAATTCATTTACTCCATATTTGTCAACATACACAGCATATTTAAATATTTTCTAATCGCCTTAAAATAATGAACAAAATAAATCAATAAATTGGTTTTAAATTAATTTAAATTGAATAAATTTTATTTAGTGTAAGTTGCGCATGTTAATTTAAGCTAATAATAAAGCATTTATCTATTTTCATTTAAGTTGTCTTCTATTCATTTCGTGTAATTTTATTGTTTTCTATTTTACAATAATTGTTTTAATTTGTAATATTTTTATATTTTATTTATTTTTATTGCTCTGTATACTTGATCAATTTATTTATTTTATATTATTTTATTCATTTTCTATCATAATATAGTTTATTGATTTTCGTACATTTTTGTTAACAAATATATCTTATATAATAAATAAATATTTGTACAATTTTAAGGAATATATTTTGCATTTCTGTACCAAAATGCCGGGGCCTTCATAACTAAAATCAACAGATTCTATTTACAAAATGCAGAAAAACATCGAAACCTTTAGGGGATTATAGAAATTTCAATGGCGTTTGCCTCTAGTCGATTTAGTAGCAGTTTCAACCCTCAAACTTTATTGTTTAAATAGGGTTACCATCATGTAAAATACAAAAAAAAAAAAACAACAAAACAAACAAAACCGAATATAAAAGTGGTAAAGAGGGAGATTGCTAAATTGATTATTTTGTAGCTATAAGCTATGGAAAAAGTGCATTAAAGCTCACATATACTAACTGTAAATAATTTGTGAATATATTAAAAAGCTTTAAGTATACGAATAAACTTTTAAAAGCACACATATACATTAAAAGAAATAGTTAGTATAACAAATCTTTAAGTAGCTTTCAGATTCAACAGAATCAACAGATCATCATCAATTGATTAAAGCTCTAAAAGCTCGGTTGACTGTACGTTAAGTTTATGAATTGTAAACTATCCATAATTATAAATGAAAGCAACATCATTTAACATTTGAGTTTGCCTGGTTTCTTAACTTCAGACTATACTTAATAGGCTAGACTAAACTATAGCACATGCTAAACTGTGAACTATACTTTATAATTTAGCCACATAGTATGTGTGCAATGTGTTGAGTCTTTTGTCGTCAACCACTTAGAAAGTTAACTATTTATTGTCTGGTTTCAATTGCTCTGCTAGTACTTGTTGTTGTTGTTAATGTTAACAACAGTGAATCAAATCAACTGCTTGCTGCACCTGTCCACCTCTCCATCTAGCCATTAGCTAGAAGGCCTGCCTTCCTTTTGGGTCAAAAAGTGTAGAAGAAAGAAAATCTTCAAAAAATCTGCTTGACTTTGACATTGAATCTGGTTTCGTTTCGGTTTGATGACGGCACTCTCAACTGTGTGTGTGTGTGTGTGTGTGTGTGTGTGTGTGTGTGTGTGTGTGTGTGTGTGTGTGTGTGTGTGTGTGTGTGTGTGTAGCGTGTGTAGTGTGTGCATGTTGCGCGCGTGAATTAAACTTCAGCTTCATAGCATACTTCTCTTCTCCCCTGCTCTTACGCCGCTCTGCCTCTTCCTCTGCATCTCCCCCCCCCTACCCCACCACAGCACACTCCTCCTACTCTTCTACTGCTCTTGCTCTTGCTCCCCATCAATCTCACAACTTCCAAGCAATCCATACATTAAGCCACCCTGTTGCGGTTTTTGTTTTTGTTTTCCTTTTTTTTTTTCTTCTTTTTAATATTTTTATTTTTATGATTATTGTAGTTGTTGTCGTTGTTGTTGTTGCTGTTGCTGTTGTTCTTGTTGTTGTTGTCGTCTCTCTCAATATTTCATTTGTTGTCCATTCGCCAGCTTTGCTTTTCTTTATTATTTTATATTTTATGTTTTTTTTTTCTACCTTTGCTCGATTGCATTCGCGTTGCGCACGCGCAAAACTTGTTAGAAGTTTTGTATTCTATTCTTATATAGATTGCTTGCGTTCAGTTAGAGCAGGGGCGCAGCAGGGGGGCGGGGGAGTGTAGAGTATCACAGAAAGTTGGGTAGCCCGTCATCGTTTGCTCGACTGTTCAAGGTTAACAACGCCGCTCTCAAGTGTTGTGTGCAGTTCAAACCGTTGTTGGCTTTGGCTTTTGGACGAGTCGACGACAGCCCGGCACAGATTTCCGAGAGTGAAAGAGAGCGAGAGAGAAGGGGACAGGGAATGCGCAAAGACCTTAGCATTGGGTGTTATGTCGCAGCTGTTAGACTCGTCTAACTCAATCTCCTTCTGTCTCTCTCTCTCTCTCTCTCTCTCTCTCTCACTCTCTCTCTCTCTGTCTCTGTCTCTTTCTATGTCTGTTTGATCACCTCGATAATACTCCCTAAGTGATTGCTGAATGCTAAGCAACTATTAGATGAAGATAAGCGGCGCTGTCGAAGCTTTATAATAAGCATATACAACACTTCCTCTCCCTCTCTCTCTCTCTCTCTGTTCCCTTCCCTCTCCCTTTCTATGTTCTATCTTTCGTCTCCTCATTTAACTTGTCTTTGCATAAGCTCATAAAAAAGTTCTCCAGCTTTATGTTTCCCCATTTGACATTTATTACTGTTTTTTTTTCCTTTTTCTATCGATTTATATTTCTTTTTATGAGAATCTATCGATTTAACTAGATTTACAAATATGCATATATATTATTTATATATTATATTATATTATTTATATATCTATTTGTTTAAGTCTCTCTCTAGATGGATACATAGACTTTCTTTCTAACTACTTGCTGCTATCTATTTGTCTATCTGTCTATCTAGTGATGGGATGCTTTTCGATTTGAACTCTATATGCAATTAATCGATGCATCGATTTGTTGTTGAACTCTTTTCAATCGATCTATATATGTATATAGTCCCTGATTCTTTCTCTCTCTCTATTACAAATTTTATCTTTTAAAATTCACATAGAAACAAATGGAATTGGCACATTAAATCTTAGTTTTCAGATTGTTGAGTCTTTAAATTAACTATGCCCCCAAAAAACGAATGAAATGATTGATTTTTCAACTGCAACTAGATTTGAAATTGCAATAAGTTGTTTCAACTTCTTAGGGCATCAATGTTGGCCTTGACTTTCAGATTGTTGGAAGGTGGGAATATTGAGAGCGAGTCTATTTTATAACAAGTGCTCGACTGAAGCACACGTTTTACTTTTCTATTCTCCAATTTTATTTCGAATCTTTGGCAAAGTTTATTGTAAAAATCGTATCAAGTGTTAATTGTAAATATATTTATATGTATATAGAAAACAAAATAATAAAAATATAAGCATAACAAATGCCGGAAGTACGAAAACAACAGACACCTGTCAACAATGTCAACTCCACGGAGTTGCCACACGACAAGACTAAGAGTCGTCAGTCGCAATCCAAATCGGAGACTTTGTCGCCGTACGAGAAGCGCATCGCTCTCATTACGGCAATGGGTCAGTTCAGGCCCAAGAATGCCACGCCCATTCAGTTCTACAACTATGTGCGTGAGTTTTGCATCATGCACAATTGCAGCATTGACGAAGCTATGGAGAGGGCGCCGGTGTCCTGGACGAAGCTGAGCAAGGACCAAAGGCAACTGTACGATTCGGTAAGGTTCAAGGATATTCTATGGTGGATCAATCGAATGCTCTTGATCTACTGTTCCACTGTTTCCACGGTTTCAACACTATGTATTCCACTGTTCTAAAATCCGATGTTCTAAATTGTGTTCTAAAATCCTCTTTTCTAAATTGTACTGTTCTAAATTGTTATCTTCCAAATTGTACAATTCTAAATTTTACTGTACTAAATTTCATTGTTCCATATTTCAGTAGCGAATTTTACTGTTCTAAATTTAACTGTTCTAAATTGCATGGTTCTAAATTTCATTGTTTCATTTTCACTGTTCCAAATTGCAAAGTTCAAAATTTGAGCGCTTCAAAAGCTCGCTCTTCTTAATTCCTCTGTTCCAAATCCCAATGTTCCAATTTTTAACATTTTTCCAAATTTTCTTCTAAGGTCCACTGTTCTAAATTTTACCGTTCTAAGCTTCATTGTTCTTAATTTCACAATACCGATTTTTACTGTTCTAATTTCCACCATTCCAAATTTCAATATTACCAATTTGACTAGTCCAAAGATCGCTCTTCTGGAATTCAGTAGAGTGTTCTACATTCCAGACTCCTAAATTCCAGTTCTAAATGTCTAAATTCCAGTTCTAAATTTGTAAATTTTAGGTTTCTAATGTCTAGTTCTAAGCTGTACAGTTTCATACAATGTTCCAAATTCGAACGTTCCATTTTTATCTACTTTGATAACCCTAAAATGTCTATTGTTTCTTCTTATTCGTTCCAATTCCACCGTTCATTTGTCGTTCTATAATTCATTTGAATTTCACTGATCCATTCGTCTATTTAGATATTGTTCAAAGTATCCCCAATCCCATTGTTTCATATTCCACATTTGTTTCAATTCTCATCGTTCCCCCCCCTCCCCATCTCTCGTCCAGGAGATGCATGCTGCTCTACCCATTCCAGTGCCAAGGCATCTAGTCTATCGCGCCATCCAAATGGAGCGTGCCGGACGCTGGAAGCTTAGCTCCGTGCCAGCTGGAAAAGGTGGATCCATCATGTACTCCGTGGAAGCATATGCGCCACCAACGAAACCCACACGGATGCAGAGTCGCATCCGTTCGCAACAGCCACGTTACGACAACCTGGCCGAGACGTCGCCCTGCTTCCTGGGGTCCCCACGACACACCAATGCACCCAAGAAGCTGCGAACTTTGACGCCGCCAGAGCAGCGAGCACAACGAGCACAGCAGGAGAAGACCACATGCTCGCTCTCGCTCACACGCATTCTCTCCGAGGTAAGCCTGAATGGGAGGCGAAATGGACGTGCCGCCAATGCTGGGGCGGACAACAACGGCGTTGAGGCAACAGTGTTGGCCAATGATGGCGCCAAGAAGCCCGTTAAATGCAAGAGCAAGAAGAAGTTGTTGGGTGGCGAGAAGAAGAAGAGAAGAGAAGAGATATCCCAAACGGAACTCAAGCGAAAGCATCCAAATAAGAAGCACAAAAAGAAAGAGAAGAAGTAAAGATTTCTAGAGATGAAAAAGCTAATCCTAAATATTACGCACACACACACACGCACGCACACACACACACACACACACACACACGCACGCATCAAATTCACATCCAATGAATATTTTCCCCTCAATAGTCCCGTGTTTACAGTTATGGCGTCGAAATACATAGAAATACAAAACTTATTTACAACACATGTCCAGGCATAGACGAAAGTACACACACACACACACACACACACACACACACACAGAAACAGACAGACAGACAGACTTAGCTAATCGACTTTACCACTATATTCCCGCTTTCCCCACCATTCCCCCAGCCACAACCAACCAATACACGAAATTCACAGTACACATACATACAATACACACACACACTCATACACACTCATACACACACACACACACACACACACACACACACACACACACACACACACACACACACACACACACTCACACACACACACACACACTCGTGTTCAAATACACATTTTTCGAGTTGTCATATTCTTACAAATTCAAGAACTTATGCTACTTGCTGCTGTCAAATCAAACCCCTTCTCCCCCAGTCCTTCCCTCCCCCCCGTCCCACCACCCAACCCCCACCCCACACCTATCACGAACAACCAATGTTATGCATTGAAAGCCAACCACTCTCAAATAGCAATCAAACAAACACTCAAAACTCAAACCAGCAATCAATTAATCCATTAATCAAGTAATCAAGTCATCAAGTAATCACAATATGTACAATTGTATTCATTAAGCGTTCTGAATATTATATGTACCTTACCCATATGTTAATACTAAATATTATACGATCCAATTTTCAGTTATTAGACCGAGGAAAAACGACATTTAACAAATTGAGAAATGAAGGAAGAAAGGTTTACAAAATTAACATAAGAATTTTTTGTATTTCTATTTATAATTTAATATGTATTAGTCCAATTATTAAGTTTAAATATTGCCGTCATATGATTCCTGTATGGTTGGAAACTAGAGCGCGATCGTCTATTATAGATATCATAATCATAAAATTCTATAATATACCAAAATATATGATCATAATAACCTATAGACTATTTAGATTGCGATTCTTAACTCAAATATTCAAAGATAAAACATAATTAGTACAAAGTATTAATTCTAATTAAAATATTTACCATTTATCAACTATAATTATATTTTATAGACTTTAGTTCGCAATATTCAATGATCATGATTCAAAAGGTAAAATTAAATAAAATATAAATCAAAATATTAAACTAAATAAACAAAATACATCTTTGTATTCTAATAGAACATCTCTTGATGCAAACCAAAACTCCTAATATTGTATATATCAAAAATATACTATCCGATCTGAAAGTCTGGATACAGAGATAACATGCTGATGTAGACTATTATGTTATACAAATGCGGACAGGACATGGGTATTTCAGTTCGTTTCTGTATTCTACAGGTAAAGCCGCAGAGGCTAGCTGCGTCTACGGGGATACGGGAAGAGACAATGTAGACAATGTACAGTCGTCCACTGCGAGCGATTTGCCGAACGACGACGCCGACTACTGCAAGAAGTAGGGCACATCACGCCGGAAAACAGGAAAACATTATTATGATATTGACCAGCAACGAGGAGAATTGGCGACATGTCGCGCGCTTCATAGGCGAAATACTCCGTCTAAAGAAAGGGGACTTCGATGAGAGAACATAGTCCGGGCAGTCTGGACGCAGACAAACGATGAGAGCGCTTAGCGCGAAGTAATGCGAAAGCTTTCCCGAAGTGGAGATAGGCCTGATGAGGAGGGGTTTTTAGTGGGTGCGAGGCCCACATTCCACAGTGCCACGGTAGTGTAAGATGCAGAAGGCATTTTCATTATCATCAAATTGTCATTATTATTATCATTAGCATTATCATTAGCATTGGCTTTGGCATTAGCATTATCAGTGTAATTGTAATTGTCATTAGCATTATCATAATCATTATCATTATTATATTTATTATTAGCATTAGCATTAGCATCATCTTTGTCATTGTCATTGTCATTAGCATTATCATTATCATTATCATTATCATTCCCATTATCATTATTATATTTATTATTAGCATTAGCATTAGCATTATCATTAGCATTAGCATTATCATTGTCATTGTCACTGTCATTGTCATTGTCATTGTCATTGTCATTGTCATTGTCATTGTCATTGTCATTGTCATTGTCATTGTCATTGTCATTGTCATTGTCATTGTCATTGTCATTGTCATTGTCATTGTCATTGTCATTAGCATTATCAATATCAATATCAATATCATTCCCATTATGAATATTATTATTAGCATAAGCATTAGCATCATCAATATCATTAATATTAACAATTTACATTTGATCCTCTCATCTCATTCAGATTTGCTAAGCATCTCTAACCACACCCCACACATCTCTATACCTCAAATCAATCTACACAAACACTTATCCAACACCTAGAAATCTATTTTCGTATTATTACTTGGAGAGAAGTTCTATTATAATATTCTCTCTGCATAGCTCCAAGTTTAATTATACGTTACATACGTCACATAGAGTTCCATATTCCTTCAAAACTTTCAAGTAATCACCAATTTTTTTTAAATTTTTTATTTTTATTTTCTTGTTCAAACTAAATTCAACTTAAATTGATTCTGAATTCCCCCTGATTATACAATAGATTCTTATTATTATTATATTGTTTTAAACATAATTAATACATATTGCTTATGCAAATGTTTGGGTTTAGTTTTGTCGGTCCTTCGTTTTGACCGTTTTTAGCCAAAAATGCGATTCCGAAATGAGAGATACAAATGTGTGGACAACGGATTGTGGATTGCGGATTGCGGAGCAGGTAGACACAAACGACGATAAACGAGCAGAAATGTTGGAAAACCGCAATAACAAAAAAGCACAAAGGAAAAAAAAAAACCGAAATGCTACATTTTTTTTAGGCAATTTTATTGCTGCTTTTTGGCCATATACCAGCTACCATCTGCATACCAGGCATGTACTACACGTAGGTATATGTATATGTATGTATGTATGTATATATATGTACATATATGTACATATATGTATCTGTGCCATGATGTTCGCTAGCTTTTGATGAACCGTTATTTAAGCAACGCACACCATAGGCAATAAAACATTTGTGTGATTGTTGCTGCTGCTGTTGTTGCTCTATAGACAACTAACAACTCGGCACAGCAACAGCAACAACTACAACAAAAAGATAAATGAAATCAGCAAACCTAGAAAAAAAAAATTCGCAAAAAAAAAAATTTAATTTTTTTGCTTCTCTTTTTTTGCCAATCGGCACGCAGTGCCAGTTGAGCATTTGACCTAAATACGTTGCCCGTCTATTGTTGCTGTTGTTGTTGGTGTTGTGGTTGTTGTTGTGGACGCTGTTGTTGTAGTTCTCAATAGGCTAAACTTAACGCGCTTTTGTGCGTCGCCATGGACAAAACGCAAAAAAAAAAATGTATCTACGATTCGCCGAATATGTTATGCTCTATGTTATAATTAAAAAAAAAGAATATGAGTGTTTCTTTAATTTAGTTGGAATTGATTAATAATTAGAATGAAGGAAAATAAGCAAAATTCAAAATAGTTTTTAGTGCAATTATTCAATTTTCGAACAATATTTTCACTAAATTTATCAGAGAGATGAAACTGCAGAAAATTTCAATCAATATATGCCACGCCCCCTTTAATGCGTTACACATCTCTGAACAAAATTACAATACCCTCTGCCAGAGCATTAAAACATACGAAGTAAAATATAAAATGGCAAATTAGAAGAATTCGCTGCTCTTAGATGTCAATATTGTTGTTGTTGCTGCTAATTTCGCAAAAAAAAAAAGAAAAAAAAAGAAAAGAAGACAACAAATAAAAATAAAATAAAAAAGAAACAGAACACAAATTCTATTCCGCGTTTGACGGCGGCTGCGGCCGAAAAATAAAGGCATGAAATGAACAACTGTACATAAAAGCGAAAAGTCACTGTTGACGCTAACGGCGACGCCGACGTCGATGCCGTCGTCGGCGCTTGCGTTCGCATTGACGTTGACGCTAACGCTGACACAGCAGGCAGCTTTGACTCTTGTTCTACTGTTGTTGTTGCTGTTGCTTCTTTGGTGCTTGCTAAATTTATAGCCGCTTACGCATGACGCTAAAAAGCAGCTGACAAAAGCTCTCAGCTACACGCAAGCACACAAACACAATCACAATCACAAGCATACACACACATTTAGACTACGCATGCATGAAAGCTGTTCACTATGTAGCAGCGGCATCGTCATTTCGACAGCGCCATTTGACTTCTAACTGTTTTTATACAGACACACACACACACACACACACACACACACGCACACGCACACACACGCACATGCACAGAGGCGCTAACTAGGCGACCAACTAAACTTAACTAGCGCCCTCTGCTGACAGCGCTGCTTTGTGTTGTCAAGTCACCACGGCGCAGCAGCAACAGCGTCGATTACGCAATGCGTTCGTTGTTTTACTCATACAAACACACACACACACAATCATATCAACTGAGAGCAGCAGCGTTTTGTTTCGTTTCCGCGATCGACGCGCTTGCTAAAACAAAAAGAAAAAAAAAACAACAACAACGAAATTCGCAAATAGCAAAGTTTGCTATGTGTGCGACCCAATTGGAAATTTGACACACAAAAAAATTTAGCGTTGAAGAGCGAGAGCAAACAAGAGAGAGAGAGAGACACAAATGGAATGAGCGTGTTGTAGCAGACAGCTGTGGTACGTTTAACGTCAATTTAATATCAATAATATTAATATAAAAAAAAAAAAAACAAATTAAAATTAGTTTAGTGCAAAATAAACGGAAAATTCATACATATTATATATTGATATAATAATAAACAAATTAAATATTTTTAATTAATATAAATAATTGCAAAAATTTAAGGGAAAAAAAAATTTATTAAGTTGAGCGAATTAAATAAATTAATTTGTTTTATATGAAATGATTAAGAAACTTTCTGACGTATTTAAGGAATTCTATAAATTTAAAGTAAGTAATTAATTATTTTTAGACAATTAAATGTTAATATAAAATATAACTGAGAAACAAAGACATTTCCTTATTTTGTCTTTATTAATGTAAAAAAAAAGTATTTAATGTGCTTTCGCAAACTTTGTTTATGCAATTAAAATAAACTTTAATTTATATATTTTATTAAATAAAAATTGATTTTAATCATTTCATTTCACAATAAAACAATACAAGCATTTAATGTGCTTAATTAATCCAAATGAGCTTTCTTAATCCATACCAAAATGTAGATTGTTAATTTAGAATTATTAATTAATTTATATTTTTAAAATTAAAATTAAAATAAAACTTTGATAATTTCGTTAGCTAAACTAAACGAAATGAAGATAATTAATTAAGACATCTCCAGCTTAAAATGTGCTTTCTTCTCACATAATACTAAAAGCTTTCATTTAGTCAGGGACATTGATAGAGCATTTGGATTTGAGTAACGCTTAACATTTTCAAACCCATTTGGCCTGTCATGTTGCAAAAACTGAAAAGAGAAATTTTTGCAGTTGGTTGTGCTTGGGATTGTGTGTTGACCTTTGACTTGACCGTGGGCGTGAGTTGTGCGAATAAAATGAAGAAAAAAGAAAAAAAAATGGAAAAAAAAGAAGAAAAAAAAAATAACAAACAGCAAAATAGTTGTGAAAAATGTTTCTAGCGGGTCGACAGTCAGTTGAAATTCAATGCTATCTACGCACACACACACGCACACACACACACACACAGAGACGAGCGCGTAAATTAGTTCAGTAGGTGCCCGTTGTTGTTGTTGCTGCCAGCTGGCGACGGCGTCATTTAAATTTAGCAGCGAGCCGGCAAAATTAAACATTGAAAATCATAAAGAGAGAAAACAACAACAACAACAACAACAACAACAACGACGACGACAATACAAAATTCGCACATATCTGTCCTTGACACACATTGCGTATACGCAATTTACGCAGCTCGCTTGTTGCGTGTGAATGCGTGCGAGTTAACAAATGTGTGTGTGTTTGTGTGTGTATATGACCTACTTACGTATCTGACAGATACAGATAACAACATATGTTTTCGGTATTCGCAATTCGCAATTCGCAATTTGCAAACTAGTCTTCGTATCAGCAGCTGGTTTTTTATTTTGTTTGCCCCGCCCCCCCCCCACCCCCTCCTCCCCATACAACGCACGCACAGGGCGGAAGTGTTTCTTTAAAGTTTGTGAGCGTGAGAGAGAGAGAGAGTGATGAGGGGGAATTTTAGCGTCTCTATTGATGCGTCTGCTGCATTATTGGCATTGATTAATGACGGCGCCTGCAGTTCAAAAGGTTCGACACAAGACAAATTACGTGTGCTTCAAACATCCCCAACAACAGCAATAACAACAACCAACAACAGCACCTCCAACACCAGCAACAGCAACAACGACAACTTACATCTTGGCCAATAAATTTTGAGCAGCTGCAATCAATATGTGCTTAAGATTTTGACCAAAGATCACAGACTCCATAAGATCAGCAGCAAGTTAAATTTACATAATAGGCAAGACTTAGGGAAACACTATAGACCCATTGATGGAGGCTTTACCTGTATTATTTATTTATTTTATTTATTTTATTTATTTTATTTATTTTATTTATTTTATTTATTTTATTTATTTTATTTATTTTATTTATTTTATTTATTTTATTTATTTTATTTATTTTATTTATTTTATTTATTTTATTTATTTTATTTATTTTATTTATTTTATTTATTTTATTTATTTTATTTATTTTATTTATTTTATTTATTTTATTTATTTTATTTATTTTATTTATTTTATTTATTTTATTTATTTTATTTATTTTATTTATTTTATTTATTTTATTTATTTTATTTATTTTATTTATTTTATTTATTTTATTTATTTTATTTATTTTATTTATTTTATTTATTTTATTTATTTTATTTATTTTATTTATTTTATTTATTTTATTTATTTTATTTATTTTATTTATTTTATTTATTTTATTTATTTTATTTATTTTATTTATTTTATTTATTTTATTTATTTTATTTATTTTATTTATTTTATTTATTTTATTTATTTTATTTATTTTATTTATTTTATTTATTTTATTTATTTTATTTATTTTATTTATTTTATTTATTTTATTTATTTTATTTATTTTATTTATTTTATTTATTTTATTTATTTTATTTATTTTATTTATTTTATTTATTTTATTTATTTTATTTATTTTATTTATTTTATTTATTTGTTTATTTAATTATTTATTAATATATTAACAATTAATGTCATATAATATATTATTATTATGTTATTATGAGAACCACAAGAAAAAAGTTCGTGAAAAATGAAATTAATTAGTTAACAAATTAAATATAACACAAATGAAGTCAAGAAATGGTAAAACAAAAAAGTATTATGTAAAAGTCCATAAAACGTAAATGAGAACAGCAACAAAAATACAAATTAATTTTAAATATAATATATATTATAATAATATATAAAATAAGAATCTAAAAATAATTAAAAATATATATATTTTTCAGTAAAGTAAAAGATATTGTAAGCCATACAATACTACTATATTATTAGGTCAATACTAATAGACAAGTTAAGTTAAGTTCATGTGTACTCATAGATAACATGAGTAATCTGATTAAATTGCAAGTTTAAATTGATCAGCACATAAATTGGGCTGTCTTATACTTTAAGTATAAGTATAAGTAAGTATAAGTATAACACGCATATTTTGAAAGATTAAACTTTTTTTCCAAATGTTCATTTATTAGTAATGGCAAGAAATGTATTAAAATGTGTATTAACTTTATACTAGTGCTAGTCAAAGTGGAACTTTGATGCTCAAAGCTTTATTTACTGTTACTGCAAATGTAACTAAAATAAGCTTTTTCTAGAACACAAAGAATGCCATGAACTTATACAGAAAGTATCTATGTATATATATACATATACATACATATATATATATATGTATATTCTATAGATAGATAAAAATGTACATATAATTATATATATATATGTACATATGTACATATCTATATCTTGTTTGTTGTGCTTTCTATTCTTTTTAGTTGTTTGTTTTTGTTATTGTTTTTGCATTTTCCTATTGCATGTTTTCATTTTTATTTGTTCAAAGCGAAATTTAACGAGCTTACATTCAAATTGCATTTTGCAGTTACATTTTTGTTGTTGTTGCGTGTGTTGCTGCTTATTTTGCCTCTTTTTATTTTTATTTATAATTATTTATTATTTTACTCATTTTTGTTCGCTTCTTTTATGTTCTTTTTTCATTCTAATATCATGCAGCGCGAGTTGCGTACGTGCCTTTGGCTCAACTCGTGCAGGGGGGGTTGGCGGCAGCGGGAGGCGGTTACGCCTCACAACTGTACATACACATGCATACATTGTGTGATAACAGAATTACACACATGTATGTACATGTTTGCAATGCATGTAGTCAAGTGCAAGGCAAACGCAGAGTGCTTGTATGTGTGTGTGTGTGTGTGTGTGCTATTTGTGCTTTATTGGTGTTGCGTTCCTGATAAACTGAGAGCACAACGCAAAGTTTTTTTCTTTTGCTATTAATCTGTATTTTTGTTGCTGCTCATTTGTCGCTTGGGCCACACATATGTTTGCCAAACATGCGAGTTGCGTAAGCGACATCGAGGCGCAACGCCACAGCGACAGCACCGCTGCTTTGCTGCTGAGCGCAGAGCGTGAAGAGAATTCGCAAATTGGGCAAAAAAGATCACGAAACAGAAGCACACAGACAAGCACTCTCTCACACACACACACGCAGGCACACACAGACACGGCAGCTGCAGACAGAGAGACGGCCGTCAACTTTTGTGCTCTTCAACTTGACTTTCAAATCTAAAATGTTGAGAGAGCGCCAGAAACGATTGCCAATTGTGCGTGCGCGACGACAAAGAGAGCGCGACAGCGCGCAGTGTTGTTGTTGCTTTGCAGATTTTTGGCAACATTTCGGTTTTGTTTTTGGGGCCGGCCTGTGATTGTTGTTGTTGCTGCTATGCGTACGCGATCTCGCGAATTTTTCTGCGTGTGTTCTTGTTGTTGGCGCGTGGCTCACGCACTTTTTTTATGGTATATTCGCAAATACAAAGTGTTGTTGCGGCTGCCGTCGACAGCGACGTCAACAGTTCGTTGACTTTTGTGCGTGCGTTGCGAGGCGTCGCTTCGGTCGGGCCTATGACTATGATTATGCGGTGTTGTTGTTGTTGTTGCAAACAATTTTTTTGTGCGTGTCGTTGATCTTTCTAGCAAAGCGAGCAGCAGCAACAAAAACAACAGTAGCTAGATTGGGCCTCTGCCTTTGGGGTTCAACGAACTTTTTTGCGTTTGCCTTTTATTTTGTGCGTATGTTTCTGCGTTTGCGCAAAACCATTTCGACAATGTTGTTGTTGTAACACACAAAGTTCAATAGACTCGCGAATATTTTTGTTTTTTTTTTTTTTTATTTTCTTTTACATTTGTGTTGATAGTTTTTGGGCGAATTAGAAATAGTAGTAGGCATAGAAGTGTTTCTAGCTGTGGATCGCTGCTTCTGCTACTGCTGCTTCTTCTTCTTTAGCTGTTGCTTTTGCTTTTGCTTTTGCCTCTGTCTGTGCCCCTGCTTCTTCTACAGCTGCACGGTCAAAGGCCTTTAGATTGTTACTAATAATGGGCGTGGCACTGACAGTTTGTCTAATTGAATTCTGTATTTTTCAGTTCTTTCAGTTATTATCAGAATTAATCTCAATAATTCTTTTATAAATATTATATATTATTCCTATTACTTAAATTAATTATTGGTAAATTTTATGTCATTTAAATTAAAATAGTTTTATTATTTTTAAAATTATTTTAACTTTATCTTGTTTTCTTTTCTTCAATTAACTATCAAAAAATAAGGACTAATTAAATTAATTGTTGAAGCATCTTTTATTACATTTAGTTTATTTATTTATATTTTATTATATTTAAATAAATTTCATAATATTTATATTTTTTCTGCATTTCAAATCAGTCAACTTTACTTCACACACTCTCTCTCTCTATCTCTCATTCTTTTTCTCTTTCTATCTCATTTGCTCTTGCTCTACATTTTGCAGTCATCATTCAGTCATCTTTCACTTGCATTGCTCCATTTGTCATGTGGCAATTGATTGACTGAACTTTCCGCCCGCATCCACAATTAAGCGCATAATCAACAACGAATACAATGCGGGTGCACGACTAACAAATACCCTGTGTTTGGCAATCGCTTTCATATATGACGTGTAATCCCTGCTATGATCTGAGAGATCAAAGTAGTTGCACATGCAAAGAAATAGTATCGATAACTTATCGATTGTTAATTGTACTATCGATATTTCGTTACGTAGTCAGAAAAACTAATTCAAATAGAAATTAAATATATTTTTTAAATTAAGTTCTACGACTTATCGATAATCGATAAGTAATCGATAGTTCTTAACTAAGTAAATAGGCACTCAAATAAAATAAATCACTTTGAAATATACAAAACTATTGATAGACCGTCGTGTCTAGTCTAGCAACTTCTGATGAAATATATACTATCGATAGATATCGATTGTTGATTGTACTATCGATAGTTCGTTACTGAAACTCTGCGTAGTCAGAAAAACTGATTTAAATAGAAATTAAATATATTTTTTAAATGAAGTTTTATGACTTATCGATACTCGATAAGTTATCGATAGTTATTAACTAAGTAAATAGGCACTCAAATAAGATAAGTCAATGTTGAATCTGGTCTAGTCTGTCAACTTTTGATCGTTATCCAACACTATGGCAGGGCATTCTAATCAACGAATAACCTCCATCTCCATCTCAATCTTCTCTTCTCCCCACTCCCCACTCCTCTTCTCCTCTGCCCCGCTACGCTTCATCTACTTTTGTTATCGTTTTTGCACATCTTTCTTCGCCGATCGACGGTCAATTTTGTAGTTTTTTCAAACGCATTTCGCGTCAATTTCTCTATGGTGAGCGGGTGGTTGGCCTGTCACGGGAGGCGTAAAGGGGCGGATTCGAGAGGGTGAAGAATTCATTATTTATGCCAAATTTATGCAGTTTTCTGTGCGCAACAAAAAAAAAAAAAAAAAAAAAAAAAAAAAAAAAGTGGCCAAAAGAAAGAGAGAGAAATAAAAAACTTTCGAAAGTTCTTGAAGTGCCATGGGAAATTTGCAATGAACGATGATGTTTGTTGCGGGTTGTTGTTGTTGTTGTTGTTGTTACTATTTGTTGTTGCTGCGGCTTGTTGCTGCATAGTTCTGCTTGTTATTGTTGTTATTGTTGCTGGCTCTCAAGCGACGCTTTGTTGGTGAAATTTCAACGACTAATTGCCGCAGCTGTAGTATGAGTTTTTTTTTTATTTTTTTTTTTGCTTTTTCCGTGACATGGGAGCACATGCTTAGTTAGCCCCTTATATTTATTTTTTGCCCAGTTTATATTAGTTTTATTTCTTGTTTAGCCAGAAAGTTGTTAAAACCGGATTTACGAATTTGTTTTAATTTATTTTTTACATTTTTTTTTGTTTTTTTTTTGTGGTCTTATCAAATAGCATAAAACAAGCGAAAGAAATTTGATGGCAACTTTTCTACAGCTGCTTCTAACTAGACAGCTTTTGGGTGTTGTCAACGGGTTTATTAACGCCGTTTTCCCAAAGCTCCACATATTAAATAATACAACAACAACAACAACAACAACAACAACAACAACAACGACGACGAAGACAACAAAAATGAAATAAATAAATAAATAATTTGTGTGTGTGCGTGTCATCAGTTGAAAATGATTATGTAAGTAAGCGTAATTAAAACAATAGCAACAATGGCTAACTGAATTAACCTTGTTCTGGCCCAACGGAAATTGCACACACACACATGTGTGTATATTGTATATATGCGATACGAGCGCAGATACATTTATATCTCTGTTTGTATCTTGTGAGTCCTTGGTTATAATTAATCCACAATTGCACACACTCACACACACAGACACAGCACGCAAGCATCTGTCTACATATTATTGTTGTTGTTGTTGCTTTTTGTGGGGCGTCAACTGCACCCAAAGCGATCAGATAAATTGCAATTGGCACCTGGCCTACAGCTCCGTCTCCAACTCCGATTCGAGCTTCGTCTCGGGGGCAGCTCCCCCATCAGCTCCATCTGAAAATGCTAATTGCCAATGGGTCAGCCATGGCTTGCATGTCAACATTGCAGTTCTTGTTGCACTTGTTGTTGTTGTAGTTGTTGTTGTTGTGTTTAGCTATTTTCAAGCTATTAGCTTAAAAGTCAGCCATAGAATGTGTCACGCAGCAACGCGTCGCTTCCCAACGAGCTAAAAAGCGTAGCACGTATGCGCAACGTGTGCACACACACACACACACACACACACACACATGCACACACCCATACATACATATACACCCACACTCGTCTCACAGTTGTTTCAATGTTCAGCCTGTGAATTGGCTTGAAAATACTTCGTCTTGTGGTTTTGACTATTTAAATTAAATTATTTTTCAAAAATTATTTAAATAATTAGCCAATTATTGATGTTGCCTAAAACATTTTACTCTTTTTATTTCATTCAAATTTATTTAAATTTGCACAGTGTAATTCTTTTCAAATGAAGCAATTCAATATTTTAACAACTTCAACTGTTTTCAATGCCTTTCAATCTTTTATTTCAGTCATTTTCAACTAAATCAATGAATTGAAACCCTTTTAATAGTTTATTTCAATCATTGAGTTAATCAAGCAACTCAATATTTTCAGTTCAATTGAATATTTAAACAGCTTCAACTCTTTCAATACCCATTCAATCACTTATTTCAATCATTCATATCAAAGACAATTAGTTCACAATCCCTTTCAATCATCTTTATGTCAATCAGTTCAATATTTTAACAGCTTCAACTCCTTAAAATCACTTTCAATCATTTCAATTCAATTCAATTCAATTGAATTTCAAGACAATTGAATATACATAAACAATTAGTTCACAATCCCTTGCAACCCTTTTCCTAACAAGCAATTCAATTTTGCCAACTTCCACTCTTTCAATACCCATTCAATATTTTCTTTCAATCATTTCAATTCAATATTTAAACAGCTTCAACTATTTCGCAAACCATTCAATCTCTTATTTCAATCATTTATATCAAAGACAATTGAATATATAAACAATCCCTTTCAATCATCTTTATGTCAATTAGTTCGATATTTTAACAGCTTCAACTCCTTAAAAAACACTTTCAATCATTTCAATTCAATTCAATCGCTTATTTCAAACATTTTCATGATAGACAATTGAATATATATAAACAAATAGTTTAAAATCCCTTTCAATCATCTTCATGTCAAAATTCAAATCTTTCAATACCCATTCAATATATTCCTTCATTCAACTTCGTCGAAACCGTTTCAATATTTTACTTCAATCATTGTAATCAATGTAATAGAGAACTAGTTCAGTCTACTTAAAATTGTGTATAAAAACTGGTTCACAGTCTCGCAGTTCCGAGTGCTAAGGATGATATTGTTATGTTGTCTGAGTACAAAACGAACTAATAATCTAATCTAATTGAGAACCGGAAATAATAACTAGTTCAACTAAATGGTTCACAGGCCTGTAGTTCCAACAGTATTTTAAATATACGCCTTAAGCTGTTTCCTGTTCATTTAAAGCTTTGCATCTAACAGCAATTAGTTTCCTTTGCAGTTCCAGTGAACCAGTTCCAAGCGGCTCACTTATCGAACCAGAAAACGAATCATTTTGTGGAACTATTTACAATGCTCAGTTTCAGTTATGTTTATTTTTAACAAAATGATTTAATTAGAGACAAAATTGTTCATTTTTAAAACTGGTTCACAATTGTTATGAGTGCGTGTGTGTGTGCAGCCCTGGTACGCACACATATGTATATATATATATGAGTGTTCAAGTTGTTGTTGTTTGTTGTTCAGCTAATGTTATGCATTATTATTATTGTACAATATTTGTTGCTGCTGTTGTTGTTGTTGTGTAAATTAGAAGGCGGCTGCCAGATAAAGAGCAACAGCAAATTAACAACACAACAACAACGACAACAACAACAACAACAACAACAACACTTCAACAACGCAACTGAGAAATGCGCAATAATTGATGCACGCAAAATGAAATAACGAATTGAGGTGCAAGCGAGGGAGACAGAGAGAGAGAGAGAGAGAGAGAGGGATAGAGAGAGATAGAGAGAGAGTGAGAAAGAGAGAGAGGGAGAGGAGGAAGAGCGAAGAGCGAAGAGTGAGAAGGAGGCAAGCAGAGAGGAAGCAGAGCGGGTAATGAGTCGTAGGTGAGTCGCAGCTAACGACTCTGAGGCCAAAGAGACGAAGCAGAGCGTCATGTGGTGGGAGGGGGGAGGTATAGAGGGGCGTGGGCAAGGGAGGGTTTACTGCATATAATTGCGTTATAGTTTGTAGTTTTTTGCAATGCGAACGATAACACACACGCACACACACACACACACGCACACACACACACACACACACAGACGCACGCAGACAATGCAGTTTTTTTAGGGTTACCATATTGCCGCAACACATGCGCACGCTCTCACTGCGCTGCACTTTGCCTCGCTTCCCCTCCCCCCGCTCCACACCCCTCACTAACTCTAACCCCACTCTCTCTCTCTCTCTCTCTCTCTCTCTCACTCGCTCTCTTATGCGCTCTTTCTCTCTCACTCATTGCATTTGCATTTTTTTGCAAGTCTCTTTGCGGTCTCTTAAGCTGCCGGCGAAACTTTTGCTACCTTTTCTTTTACACATTTTGTTTGCCTTTGCTTGCTTATTAATCACTTCCTTCTTGCGTTCTGCACGCGCTTCGCCACCCCACCCAACCCATATGCCATATCCCCCCCCACTCACCCGCCCCCCCCTCTCATAGTTCAACCACAACCCTGGCAATTCAGCTCCCTTGCTCCAATTCCCAGTGGCGTCATGCATTTTGTGCATTTGTCAGCAAACGACAGCGACACACACACACACACACACAGACACACACACACATACACACACACAGACACACACACACATACACACACACAACCTTGAAGTTTTCGCACAACTGTGTGTGTGTGTGTGTGTGTGTGTGTATAGATAAATAAGTTTGGCATAGTATCAGGCCAGGGCTGAGAGCTTCAGAAGGGTTGAGCATGGGGGGAGGGGTTCTAAGAAAACAAAAGTTAATAAATATTTGATTTTCTTTAGATTCTCTTTGCATTTTTTGACTCAACTTTTCTGTTTGGTTTTGCAACAATTTCGTTATGGCTTATCGATAGTCACTTTTACAGTTTATCGATACGAAATAGGAAAACATTTCTATGTCTCAATATTGTTTTCCAAAAAGGTTTCCAATTAATTGATTTAGGTTAACTGTTTAAGGATATTGCACAAAGAGGAATGACAAGAGTGAACGAGACAGAGAGAGAGAGACAAAGAAAGAGAGAGGGAGAGAGAAAGAGAAAGAGAGTGAGAGAGACGGAGACAGAGACTAAGACAGAGACAGAGTCTGAGAGACAGAGAGACAGAGAGACAGAGAGACAGAGAGAGAGAGAGAGAGAGAGAGAGAGACAAAAAGAGAGAGAGACAGAAAGAGAGAGAGAGAAAGAGAGAGAGAGAAAGAGAGAGAGAGAGACAGAGAGAGAGCGAGAGAGAGGGACAGAGAAATAGAGAGAGACAGAGAGAAAGACAGAGAGAGAGAGAGAGACATAGAGAGAGAGAGAGACATAGAGAGACAGAGAAAGAGAGAGAGAGACAGAGAAACAGAGAGAGAGACAGAGACAGAGAAAGAGAGAGAGACAGAAAGAGAGAGAAAGAGAGAAAGAGAGAGAGAGACAGAGAGAGAGAGAGAGAGAGCGAGAGAGAGAGACAGAGAGACAGAGAAATAGAGAGAGACAGAAAGAGAGAGAGACAGAAAGAGAGAGAGACAGAAAGAGAGAGAGACAGAGAAATAGAGAGAGACAGAAAGAGAGAGAGAGACAGAAAGAGAGGGAGACACAAAGAGAGAGAGAGAGAAAGAGAGAGAGAGAGACAGAGAAATAGAGAGAGACAGAAAGAGAGAGAGGGACAGAGAGAGAGAGAGAGAGAGACTTTTGACTTTTCCTTCTTATCTATGTTTCTTTTTATATTCTGCGTCTTTGTGTTCTCCTCTCTTTCTCTTTCTCTTCTGTTTCTTTTTCTTCTTTTCTTTTCTTCTTGTTCCTCTTCATCTTTTCCTTATTCTTCTACTTTTCACTATCTTCTTTTTCTTTCTTTTCTTTCACTTTCTGTCTTCTTCTTTGTCTTTTGTCAATACTTTCCGTTACTATCTTATCTTCTTATCTGAATATAAGCAGCGTTTCTTCTTCTTTCTTTTCTTATACCTTTTCTTCTGTTTGTGTTTTATTTCTCTTTGCCTCTCTACTTTGTGCTTTTCACTCTCTTCTTCTTCCATGTTTCTCTCTCTTTACTTTCTTCTCTCCATATTTTCCGCTTAGCATTGCCGTCTCTTCATCGCTTCCTTGGCTGTTATTCTTCTCATTTCTTTCCAATTTTCTTTATAGTCTTCTCTTGTCTCCTTTGCATCTATTTCTTTCTTATGCTGCTCTTCTTCATCATCTTATGCTATTCTTCACATACATTTCTTATGTCATCTATTCTTCGCATATTGTCTTCTACGTATTTTTCCATCTTTTCTTCTTCCATCTCTTCTCGCTTTTCCCTTAATTGTTGTCACCAGCATTCTTCAGCTACTTCTCTTTCCCTTTCAATTCCTTCCATTCCCTTTTAGACTCATTCATTCAATTCAACTAACATTCCTCAATCATTCAACGTTTCATTCAATTTCAATCAGCTGCGATTCGCTTTCATTCAACTTCTGCGAGAATTTTCTCATTCTCTTACACATTTTATCTCTCTGCGTCTCACTCACTCCCTCCCTCTGCTCAACTGATTCATTCATTCACTTGCTTCCGCATTCAATGCAAATATTACACATACGCCGCGTATGTGCGTGCAAACTGAAGCTGCCTGTTGCCAATCAACTTTATGCAATGAAAGTGTTTGCCTATTATAAACATGTATTACTTTTAATGATATTTATGTAGCTTTTATTATTGTTGTTTGTCTTGTCTTTCGAATACCCTTTAAAAGTGCAGATGTAGAGGCATAACTCTGCCAACTTTTATATATAATATATAAAAGAGAATAGTAAAGCAAATTAGAAGGGAAGACAACTCATTGTTGCTAGCTAGTATAGGGTATCTCTTAGTCGAGCAGCGTGCAACACTTGTTGTTGTTTTCTTTTTAATCGAAAACGCGTGCTCAGCTGTGCATTGAATTGCCACGCCTCGCAATGTGGGCGCAAGTACGCGTGAGGCGCCACCTTTCATAACGGGCAACAACAACAACGACAACAACAACGACAACGGCACGCAGCTCACACGCTAAATGATTAACGGCAATTACATTTCATATAGATATAAAAAGAAACAAAAGCGCATTTTTATTGTCGAACGTGCCCAACGCAGCGCTTTGATTGCGTCAAGCCTCGAAAGGCACATTTCAATGCGATTTGGTCCCACTGTGCATGCAGCAAAGATCATCTATGGGCCAGGCCAAATAATTGGTCAAGAATATTGGCAATACGAGAAATTGCTGTACATTTTATAAAATTATATTTATTAAATATTACATTTATTTATTTATATTTATAATTCCAGTGAGTTGTTATTATTTATTTTATTTAAATATACATCTTATTTATTTATATATAATATTATTTTTTATTTATTTTTTTTTTTTAGTGAGCAGAAAACTTTAGTTGTATTTCTATTTATATGCATTTAATATTTATTTGATTTTTTTCATTTTCAAATTTATATATTTATATTTCATTTATATTTAATAAATATGTATTTATTTATGTTTATTTTGATTGGTTTATTAATTTTTATTTATATTAAAAGTTTAAGTTTATTTTATTAAAATATATATTTTTTTATATATTTATGTTTTAAATATATTAAATTTTATTTTTGATTTCTTTTTCTTTTTATATATATTTAATTATATTTTTTATTTATTTGTTCTCTTTCTTATTCAAATATATAAATATATAATATTTATTTATGTTTATTTTTCTAGCTAAATAAATTACCAAATATTTTAGTTTACTTTTTATTAATATTTATTTAAATTAAATGTTTACTTTTATTTTATTAAAATATACATATTTCTATATGTACTTCTGTATATTGTCATATTTATTTATTTATTAAATATTGCATATATATTTATTAACTAAGTATTATATTTATTAAATATTGCATATATTTATTAACTTAGTATTATATTTATTTATTTATATTTCTAGTATTCAGAAAATAATTTAGTTTCCTCTGTATTTGAATTGAATATTTATGTTTATTTTATTTAAAGATATGTATTTCTATATAATTATAAAGCAACCCTATTTATTTGTATTGTTTTATTTAATTATATATCTATATATACATAGTTTAATTTATTTATTTTTAAAAATTAAATTTGAATTGAATATTTATTTTTAATTTATATTTATTTTATTTACTCCGTCGCTAAAAATGATTAAGTTTCCTTTTTGTGAACACTTAATTGGCCTGAACATTTACAATTCTTTTATTTAAATATTCTATATATATATATATATATATATTTACAAAATAAATAACTTTCTTTGTATTTCTATTTATTTGAATTTAAATTTTTTTAAATTTAATTTCGAAAATATTGTCGCATAAGATGAATGAAGTTTATGGCATAATTAATTGCAGCCTTGAGTGTATTCAACATAAGCTTTAACTCAAACGCTTTCGACATTTGGCTAAGCTGATTACAATCAATCTACAAATTTAGATTAGAGACAAAGACGCGAGAAAAGCAAATATTGCAAAATATTTGAGCATAAATGGAAAAGGGGAAACTAAGCGAATTATTATATGTGAAATTGACAATAAATTATAACATCTTTTACAGATGTTATAACATCGTAAAGCTGATTAAAGCATTTGCATAAAAAGCTGATATAATCACTTAAGCGCTAAACTCTAAATTGATAATTGATTATTAATTAGAATTAAAGATTAATTTATATAAATGTAGAATTTAGCACGTTTAAGAGCTTTAATCTGTTTAAGTGGATTTACAATATAAATATTGAAAGCTTGAGAGCTGATTAACGTCATCTGAATGTAAGTTTTTGAGATGGTAGAAGAACTTAAGCATAGAACGTAGAAATGAGATTTAACTTATTATATTTAACTTAAGTATGTAAGCGCTTTAAAGCGCATTAAAGCTTAGCATTTAAGCTTATTGACTTAATCAGGACTTAGCAGGACTGAGAGTCCAATTCACAATGTCAACTTTAAAAGCTTTTGTACACATTAAAGTAAACTCAAATTAAACAAGTACATTAAAGCTTAAAATTCTAGCTGAATTAAGGTCCAGTTATTTGAGGCTTCAAACAGCTTTAAAGCGTAGTTAAGTGAAAGTTTCAGCTAATTATTAACTTGTGAGAGCTTTTTGACACAGTTAAGCCCACATGAAGTTAACAAGTGCATTAAAGCTTGCAACTTTCCAATAATTCAGCATGCTGTATGAGCTTTTAAGCTTTTTTTAAAGTGAAGTTAAGCTCACATTCAGCAAACGATTGTGCACGATTTTTCAGGGTTTGGTTTTTTGTGTGTTGTGTTGCAAAGATCGTGGCAATCAGTTGCACATATCGATGCCACAAACAAACTTGCAACCTTTCAACTGCAACTGTAATATGAAAACTATTTGCTAATGTCGTTTGCTGTGCTGCGTTGCTGTTGCTGTTGTTGCTGTTGCTGTCGTTGTTGTTGCTGTCGTTGTTGTTGCTGTATAAGCTCGCTAGGCAACGTCATTTGCCATTACTCGTAAATGTCACATATTTATGCTGATGATAACGGCGCTCTTAGCTGTGTTGCGAGCGTGCGAAACCGCCAACCTACTTCCCCCCCTCCGCCCTCCTTCCGCTCTTCCAGCGCACTCTACAATAGCTGGGCAGATAGAGAGGAGGATGATGGGGGGGGAGGGGTTAGGGGGTACTGATCACGCAACAAACCAAGCTGTCAACAAACGTAGAAAACGATGGCAAAACTCTCTAAAAATGACTAAAGTAAAATTGATTTGTCACGCTGCGCATAAATTGCAACTTGTTGTTAGTGTTGCTGTTGTTAGTGTTGCTGTTGTTAGTGTTAGTGTTGGTAGCTGCAGTCATTGCAGTCACTTTGCCATGCTTTTCAATCAATAGTAATAACCCTTTTGCTGCCTCTTTCTACCCCTCCAACTCCATCATCACCATCTGCTTCTGCCACTCTCTGTGCTTTCTTTATTTGTCTTTTGCCATTTCATCAATTAGGCGTTAATTTTTGCCGTCTGCAATTTAACGGTGTTAACGTTTTATTAATGAGCCAACGCATTTGGCGCCTGGGAAAAATGCAAAGAGAAACCCCACAGCAAATACAAAAAAAAAAAAAAATAAAATAAATAAATGAAAAAAATAAAAAGAAAAGAAAACAAATAAAAAAAAAAATACAAAAGAAAAAAAGAATCTGAAGGCCAAGGTCAGCGCCAGAAACGGATCGTATCTCGGAACGGATTGGCTTAGACCGAGCCCAAAATGCATGACAACAACAACAACAATAACAACAGCAGCAGCAGCAACCATTGTTGTTGTTGTCGTCGAGCGGAAGTGAGCGACGTCTGCGCTTTGCTTTTTGACAATGGGAAGTGAATGCAAAGATCACAACAACAACAACAGCAGGCAAACATATATGTATGTGCCTGTGTGTGCGTGTGTGCGTGTGTGTGTGTGTGTGTGTGTGTGTCTGGCACAATGAGTGAACATGGCGAAGGTTTCAATTTTAATTGAAAATACAATTTTTGTTTTTTTTCTTATTTTTTTTTAAATTTTATTTTTTTGAGCAATTGCAAAAATTGCTTTAATTAGCCTCAAAAAGTTCAAGTCTGTATGTGTGTGTGTAGCTAAAATTAGGCAGCTCTGACACACTCACACACACACACACACACACACACACACACACACACACAATGCTTGACAGCTGACACGCCCACCTCAAACCACAAATATTCCATTTAAATTTGGTTTCCTCTCAAACATAAAATCTAATGACGCTTTCTGTCTTTTTGTCCGTCATAGTCGGGCTTCACTTTATGCACAAGGCTGCGATTGATTCGTTGAGCTGCGAAACTGCAAATTATACACATACATATGTGTTGGCTTCACTTTGTAAACAGATTTTAAATAGTTTTCCACTTTTATTTTTAATTATTTATTTATGTTGTAAATTATTCAAGTTTTCAAAGTGCAAAAATCAATATTATTATATATTATATAATATTTATATTTAATTTTTTTTATATATTATTGGTCTTTTTATAATTAAACAATAACTATTTTTTTTTAGATATTTTATTTTTATTTAATTTCTTTTTTTTTAATTATTAAATTGATTTTATTTGTAAATACCAAATTTTTTCTATTTCTAAACAGTTTTCAAGAACGTCGGAAAAGCTTAGAAAATGCTACCCCAAGGTGGAAATGTTTTCTGAAACTTTTGCGTTTATTAATTTTCACATGAAATTTAAGAATTAAAAAAAATAAGAATTTTGGAAAATAAATTTAAACTTAAATTTTTAATTTATTAAAACTTTAAAAATTTATTTGTTAAAGCTACCGAAAATTTAAGGTAAATTGTTTTATAATTATGTCATAATTCTCTTGATTTTATATATATTTTAATTTTATTTATTTTATTTTAATATGGTCATCCTTTTTGAACTACGCATCATTCTTTATATATTTGTTATGACTTTTCATAATCCTAACATTTTCACTTAAGGCAATTCATATTTAGTAATAACAATTAGCCTTATATCTTGTGCAGAATATGGTCATAGTCATGGAAATATGGTCACCCTTTTGTCATGGTCATGGGAATATTTAGCCTAGTTGGCTAGACAAGCAACAAGTTCTTGAGTTTGCAAAGTGTAAAGTGTAGATCAGCATATGAAGGAATATGGCGCAATCATTGAAGTCATAACTAAGTTATAGTTATAGTATGCATCTATTATAGTTAATAACTATTAATATATATTTAGGAACTCACCTTAAACTAAAACACTCGCCAGTCGGGCGTTACCCGTCCAGCAATCCATAAGTTTCAATTTTCAATTGATTTGTTATTCTTTTTCGGGGCCGTCTTCTTCGTCGTTGTTGTAATAATAGTTATTGTTATTATTGTTATAGCTGTTGTTGTTCTTGTTGTTGGTGGTTGTTGTTGTTGTGTTGGTGTATGTTGTAGTTGTAGTTGTCGCTGCAGCAGTTGTTTATGTTGTAGCTTCTTGTGTTATCGCTTTTGTTTTCAATTTGTTAAATTTTTTCTGCTTTCTTTTTTTAGTCTTGCTTTAGCACTTTTTGCACACCGAAAATTGTAGCTGCGAGCGTTTTACAACACTGCTGTGTCCGAAAAATAACCGTAATTTGAGTTTGATTTAAAAGTTTTGCGTTTGTTTCGTTCACGTTTCGAGCTCGAGAGATTTGTTTGAAATAAATTGTTTAATTTGTAAACATTTTCAGCTTCTTTTTGCTTTGTTTTTGTTTTGTTTTTTTGTGTTTTTTTGTTTTTTTTATTGATATTTTTATTAAATTTTTATGTTGTTATCGATAAAAATTGAATTGGTCCAGTTGGTTGCAAATATTTCGTCAAGTTTTCTTTCTGAGAGAGAGAGTGCATGTGTGTGTGTGTGTGTGTAGTATAAGTAAATGAGAGAGTTGGTTTCAATAGCCAGAGAGCGCTGCCAGAGTTGTAGCGTGTTTTCTTTTGTTGCTGTTGTTGCTGTTGTTGTTGCTGTTGTCGATAAACTTTTTGCTGAGTTGCTTTTCGATTTGCCGAGATTTCGTATATGGTTTTCTTTAAGTTTTACACGCTTTCTTCTTCGTTGAAATTTAGAATTTTGAAGAATATGCTGCAATGAGAAATATTGAAATTATTGACAGGAAATTAGTTAACATATTTAATACTTTTCATGGTATTTTAGGCATTTCAAGTTATGTCAGCACATTTATAAATAATATATTTTATATGTTGTACTTATCATAAGTTTCCTAACTCTCTTACGCAGTATGGTCACCCTTACACCTGCTTCTATGTGTCATTAATTTAATTGAATTTTTTAACTGCTTATATTTGAGTGCCATAACTGAATAAATTGGTAATTGCTTTGTTTATCGCATAGAATATGGTCACCCTTAAACACTTTGCATCAATACTGTCATAATTGCTGTAATTTTTCATCAGCGTACGATTACTCTTAAGGTCACCCTTTTAACTATCATTAATTTAATTGTCAAGTTGACTAACATAATTCATTATAAATACTGTGATTCATCTTGACAATACGTACGCATTTGTATTATCTACATATGAATATGTGAATTTCCTTCATTTTAATACAAAATATGGTCACCTTTTAAAGTGGTGTATCAATGTTGTCATTATTGCTACGGATCATTATCAGAATACAGTTGCTTTTAAGACTATCAACATTTTGTATTGACATTGACAGGGTGACCATATTCTACGTCATAATAAAGGTGATGCTTTAGAATATGGTCACCCTTTTAAGTTGTCATTACTTTTAAGATTAATATTATTGCCCGAAATTATCATATTTGCATGGACACTAATCCACAATATGGTTTCCTTTGATTTGAATACCAAATATGGTCACCCTGGAGGCTGTTATTCTACTATTATACAGAATAGGGTCAGCCTAGAAGCTATCATTATGTTTTGCATTATTCATTCGTATTACCGTCTAAACTGTTTTCATTGTTGTAAGCGCCCAGCATATTTCATAGAATATGGTCACCCTAATAAGTTGTCTTTACTTTTAGGATTAATATTATTGCCCGAAAATGTCATATTTGCATGGAAAGCAATTCACAATATGGTCACCTTTGTTTTTAATACCAAATACGGTCACTCTTGCGGCTGTTATTATAGTACTATATGGTCAGCCTAGATGGTATCATTATGTACTGCATTATTCATTCATGATTACCTTCCAAACTGTTTTCAATAATCTATGGAATAGCATAGAATATGGTCACCCTTTTGAGCTGTCCTTACATGCCCATTAACCTTGATTCCCTTGCCACATATGGTCACACTTAAAAGTTTCGGAGAAAACAAAAACAAATCAAACTTTTCGAAATTACGAAACAACAACAAAAAAGCTCAAATGTAGGCTATGACAAATGCGAAAAGGAGCAAAAGAGACAGGAACAGAAACAAGAGGGAGAGAGAGAGAGAGAAGGGGCAGAGATAGCAGGGAGAACTAACCAGCAATTTGACGTAAAACTTTCACTATTTTAATTACCTAGCGCAAATTTTGTTACGGAGCAGCAGCAGCAACAACAACAACAACTACGGCAACAACAAGGAAAGAGCTTTTGACAATGCCAAAGTCAGTGATTGTCATAGTTGTTGTTGCCTGTTGTCTGTTGTCTGTTGTTGTTGTCTGTCTCGAAAAGTCTGGTAACTGTCTGCGGTTGTCTTCAAGTGCCCTGCAATACAAGTGCAAACCGAGTGGAGGCAGCAACAGAGAAAGGGATGCAAAGGCATAAAGTGAGAGGGAGAGGGAGAATGCAAAGCACATGCATGGAAAGTTTTGCTGCATTCCTGTTGTTGTTGTTGTTGTTGTTGCTGCTGCTGCTGCGGCAACATGTGGCACGCTTAATTATGACGTTGAAAAGTCACAGCGAGAGTGTCAACAGTTGAATTATGAGAGCACACACACACACACACACACACACAGAGAGAGAGAGAGAGAGAGTCGCACACTAAAAAGTTAAATTTTTCACCAACTTTTGTGGCACATGACGTCATCTCGACGATGCTTGTTTACTGTTATTGTTGTTCTTGCAGCATATTTTAATCAACTTGCAGCAAGCGGCAAACGAAGCATCTCTATTAAGTTTATCTACATGATGTGCGGCAGCATCTGAAAGTTGCGCTGTGGCATTGAAAAACTTTTACTTTGCCTCATAAGTAGGTTGCCTCAATGTCAGTCTCTTCCCACTCCTCTCTCTCTCTCTCTCTCTCTCTCTCTCTCGCTGTCTTCCTCTCTTTCTTTGTCTCTCTCTGCTGTGACTTTGTCTGGCTTAAGTTCAAGTTCATGGCAAGCGATATCCTTAAAGCTCAAGCTCATGTTGTGCGGCAAACTTGCTTCAAGGCGTGAGTGAATATTTGAATACTATTCATTTGCATAAACATATTCAACTTGTCTGCATATTATTAAAGCATTGAATCAGCTTAAGCAACATCGGCTTACTGTACTTAAAGCTTTGACAGATAGCGAACTGTTGATAGCTTTGCTCTTGTTAATCCTTTAAAACAAATTGCAGAGCTTTTGTCTTCTATATGATTAGTGAAGCTTAAAAAGCTTCTAAGCGTTGTGTGTTCAAGCTCCTATAAATGCTAATTGAAAAAGCTTTCGATCAGTGCAAATTAGTAAAAGCTCTTGATTGATCCTGACAGCTTGCGCTCAATTAACTTTTCGCAAGTTCTACTCAACGTGAAAGCTCTTATTTTGTCTGGCTTAAAGCAGCAGCGAGATTTGAATATTTTAAAGCTTCGATTGTGTAAAAGCTCTTGCTGATCTTGACTTAAAGCGACAGATATAGTTCTATTCTCAACTTTTAAAGCTTTAAGGCTTAACATCAAACTGTGTTGCTCTAAATGCGTGAAGGCTCTTACGAAATATGGTTTAAAGCATCAGAGAGAAAGAGAGAGAGCAGCAATTGGATAAGCTTTTAAATTAAGGCTCAACATGCGTAAAAGCTCTTGCTGCTGCTGACTTAAGGCTTAAAAGCTTTCAATTTGCGCTCTGCGGATCGTTCAATGCGTGAAAGCTCGAGCTTGCTGTTGCTGTTGCTGTTGCGTCTAGAAGTGAAATGAAATAAAAAGCGCGCAATCAAAGGAAGCTAGTTAGTCAGACAGTTAGACAGACAGACAGACAGTTAAGTTAAACCAATGCCAGACAGACAGACAGACAGAGAGGCCGATAGAGCAAGAGGGCGAGAGATGAACAGTGGAGGGGGGTGGGAGAGTGAGGTGCCGTTGGACAGACAAAGGTTGTTGGTAAATACCAAACACGACACAGAATGTGTCTATGACTAGACGCTGTCTGTAGCATGCACCTTACAATGCCACTGCCTCAGCCCCAATCCCAGCCCCAGTCGCAGTCGCAGTCACAGTCGCAGTCGCAGTCACAGTCCCAGTCCAGCCGCCGCCCTCCCCCTGTCGCCATCCTCTTGATGCATAAAATGTAAGAGACGCAGACATGGCCCAAACCCAAAAGCTGACGACGACAGGCTGATGACTAGCTGCTTAAAATGTCTGCACAGCTGTTTGATAAAGGTGTGCGTGTGTGTGTGTGTGTGTGCGTGTGTGTGTGTGTGTGTGTGTGTGTGTGAGTGTGTTGCATCAACAGTTGAAGTTGCAGGCAGAGCATACACAATGGCATCGACATATTTTTTAATGTTGCTAGACCGACAGACAGACAGCGAGACAGACAGCGAGACAGACAGCGAGACAGACAGACAGACAGAGAACACCTCAGCCCAAGTTGAGAATGAGTGAAAAACCCCTCGACAGTTAGAGCTGCAAGTCGCCAAGTTGCAAAGTTGCAAGTCGCAGGTGAATGTTGAATGTTGAATGAAATGAAACAGCAACTGCGACATGGAATGGCAAATGAGAAGGAATGCAACTTGAAATGGGGCAGACGCAACGCTCCATCTCACTCGCTCTCTCTCTCTCGCTCTAAGTCACTCTCTCCCTCTCTCTCTCTCTCTCTCTCCCTAGTACTGGCTCTCGCTCTTTCGCTTTGTGTGCGGCACATAAAATTTTGTTTTATTCCTTGACAATGCGACTTGCAACTTGCGTTTTGCGTCTTTTAATTTCGTTTTCTTTTGTGCATATATTTCTCAGTTTCAAGTGTCTCTCTCTCTCTCTCGCTCTCGCTCTCGCTCTCTCTCTCGCTCTCCCTCACTTCGTTTATCGATCCTGTCCAGTGACTGTAACTTCTGCTACTGCAACTCAAGTGCATTGCCTAGTTATGATAAGCTAAAGACAAAGAACTTTCAGGACTCGACATGGACATCCAAGTTTTCAAGTTGTTGTTGCTGTTGCTGTTGCTGTTGTTGTTGCTGTTGTTGCTGTTGTTGCCATGCGTGACCGACACTGTTGACAATAAATTTATGCAATTATCAACAACATCATCATCTGCCTTCAATGGGTACGAGCACTTTTAGCAGCAACTGTGACCGTTCTGTCTTTTGACCCTCCGTGCCACTGCCAATCGTAGCTCTACTTATGCCCAGTAAACGCTGCCTAAACAGGGTATCTTTGAGCTGATATTAACAGCAACTGAAGCTCAAAGATATGATGTTTCTATCAAAGAGTTGACAAGTTTCACTTTTAACTACTATAAGTGCTCTTAGCCATACAAACTCTATGTGCCACAAGGATGCATTGTTGTCCGCATGTTGTTGATGTTTGGGAGGCGATTACAGCGTAACTGGCAGTCGTGTTGGCTTTGCATTTCGTTGGCAGCAACAACAACAACAATAAGAAACTGCCTGTCTTGCCATTTATTAGAAACTGCGGAATTTCTCAGTCGTCCGTTGACGGCTGCGCGACAAATTCGTTGAATTTATGAAATTTTAGAACTTTGAAAAAAAGAAAAACTGAGCAGTTTATGGAGCTCGAGTAACAGGGCACATGTCACGGAATTGCAGTTTGCACATGAGATAGCTTTAAAAACAACAACAACAATAGCAGCAACAACAACAACAGCAACAGCAACAGCAACGAGAAGAGAACAAGAGAACCAAACAGAAGTCTGAACACATTGCAATGGCATCTTGAGCCAGTTTATTGGATGATTAGATGACACAAGTCTCGCCATGAAATTCATTTGAATCTACGGCCAACTGTTAAGTATGCTACGCTGTGGAATGCATTCCACAACTCTACAATACACATGTGGATTCCATAGACACAAGCAGTATCACTCAAATAGTTGTCTTGCCACCTTGGTGTTTGAGTTTACTGGATGAAATGTTCATTCATTTGTTGTGAGAGAGTATCTCAATGAAACTATTACTGCTAGGACTGCTAGTGCATTCTACTTTCCACCGGGGGGAGTAGTTTTCACTTAACCTACAGAAGCTATGCTTAGCTAAAATTGTAGTAATAATTTGAAAGCTGAATGCATTGAACATTGAACATTGAACTTTGAACACATTTGTCAATGTAATTTGCGTTTAAAGTTGCTTAAACTTTGTTTTTTTTTTTTTTTTCAAAATTTCAACTATCTACTTCCCACCGAAGGGGCTTTTATTTATGCATTTTAAGCGAATTAACTTTTAGTAAACATATTCCTCATTGATTAAATTTAATTCAACACTTTTCGCAACATATTTTCAGCTTGAGTTACAATTGCAATTGAATTGAAACTGTATGTCATATACTGACAGTGTTGCTAAACGTTGAGTGTTGCACAACGTTAGGAAGTGTCTTAAAAGTAGCTCTAACTAATCGTTTCATGTTTTAATCCACCTTAAACCATCTTAAGATTGGTTTGTAACATGTTTATTTCAAGATCTGCTTAGTTGTACTTTGTAATACATTTTATGATGAATAATTTGTAATTTTCTTTTTGTTTATATTCATGTTGATTCGTTGTGAGTATTGCCTGATTATCGCCCGCCATGAATTGCTGACACTATGAAATTGATTCGGTTTCTAGAGTTCTTCGAGTTCTTCCAGTTCTGTGATTTCTGTCGTCAGTTCTGTGGGCTCTCGGGTCTCCGTTTGGTGTTTAGTCAGTTTCATATTCTTTGCTCAACAATTTTTTAGTGTCGTTGTTGTTGTTGTTGTCGTCGATCTTCTTGCTTTATTTTGAATTTTTCTGTTTTTCTCTTTATTTTTTTTTAATATTTTTTTTTTTGATTTTTTCTTGCATTTTGCCTATGTGTTTTTCCAGGAATTCCGTCACTGATACGCTGCCATAAGCCCAATAAACAAGAACAACTACAGTGGCTACTAAAAATTATTGTTGCATTTTTCACAACGTCATTTTCTGGAAAATAAATGCAGCCAACTTTAGCCAGGGCAAGAAGTAGTGAGGGGGGATGGTGAAGAAATGAAACAAAAAAAAAATTATTATTGTTTGTTGTACAATAATTTATGCAAATATTGCAGACGCGCTAAAAAGCAGCAGCGAGGGCCAAGCGACTTTGCGATGTGTTGGGGCTGTGGTATAGGGTTGGAGAATGTCACACATATTCACACATAGAGGGCGCTGCAAAGGAATCAGCCCAGCAAATTGTCTGTCAGTCAGTGGACAAGTCTGTCAGTCAGTTGGCTCTAGCTCTAAACTTGTCCAGTTCCCAACCAATTGACCATTTCAAATGCGGCCTTACAACACTGGCAAGGAGTGTGGGGGGGAAAATCGGGCAGTTGTTGTCAGTCAAGCGGGATCTGCTCTATTTGACCTACGAACTGTTGACTTCAATTGAATGGGCAGTGACATTTTTCGATAAAATATGCACAATTCGATTAGCAAAGTGTACTATCAACGGCAGTGTTGTTAGACCACACTAAGTGTTGGATAAATAGGTAAAAACTTTCATTTATATAGGAAAGGTGGAAAAGGTATGTTATATAAGCTACAACCACTATTACTACGTGAGATTTTTGTGATATCTAATTAAGAAACTTTTCAACACTGGTGATTTTTTGAGGAAACTGAATATTAATAGCTTACAAGAGGAACTCATAGTTTTTACATACAAGAAATGGCTTAAAAGTTACTTGAGGAATATGTGCGTCCGTTTTTTTTAATTTTTTTTTTTTAATTTTACAACACTGTCAGTCAGGCGGTAAAACGTAAACTTGTCGTAGAAGGATTAGTAAAAATACAAGAGGTTGTTCAATTGACTTGCTAGGAAAATCCTTAGTAACTGTCTCGAAAATTATGCTTTATTTTCCAACACTGGTTGATATGCAACAACTCGGAAAGTTTGCAAATTAATATCTTTATAAAGGAAATTGCAAATATGGGATACAATATGTGTATTACTTGAGAAAGCTTTAGTAGTTTGCTGAACAATTATGCTTTATTTTCCAACACTGGCAGTAGTAGTAGTTAAGTCGAAAGTCTGCATTTTAAGAGTGCATATTGAGCACACAATATATTTAGCATTATTCACATTTTTAGTAGTATCTACTAATCTACTGCTACGTTTACCAACACTGCAAATTTGCAAATGAAGTACTGTTTGTGCTTGTTGAAATACTGAAATTCTTCGCATTATAACAAGTCTATTAAGCTGCTAATTCACTTGGTACAGTTGCTAGTTAATAGTTAATAGTTAATAGTTAATAGTTAATAGTTAATAGTTAATAGAGCTAAGTTATAGTTTAGCTATAGTTAGTCAAGTGAATGATAATGCTGTGTCTGAGATATGAAGACTCTATAAGGCTGGGGATGAACTGCATTGAACCCAAGCAGCACAAGGAAGGAAACGTTTGATGGCGAATTGCGTAGACGCTTAACAGGGCGCCACTTGGGGCATTGTCACTTGTGAGTGGATGTTGTCAAGTCTGTGAGTGTGTGTGTGTGTGTGTGTGTGTGTGTGTGTGTGTGTGTGTGTGAGTGTGTGTGTGTGTGTGTGTGTGTGTGTGAGTGTATGTTTGCGTTTGATACCGCCTTCTTTCGCATAAACACTTGAGCACGCATTTGGCGGCATCGTCAGCTGCCACTTGGGCGTTTCAAAATGCAATCGATATGTGGAACACACGCATCCATACACACACACACACACACACACACACACACATTGAGAGAGGGTGGGCTCAAATAATTAATAATAATTTATGTCGCAGGCACTGCAATTAGAAGCCAAAGCCAAAGCCGAAGCCAAAGCCGAAACGAAGCCTTGCCCCTAACCGAGCTACTGCACGAGCCTACACGGCCGAGTGCTCAAGGACCTTCTGAAAAAAGGAGACCCTACAAAATTATGCATAAACGCATTTTAGTGCGCCTACAAGTAGGCAAGGCCCAAGCGTCGCGTCGGTGAAACTACAAAGGCACAAAAAGCAAGTGCAAGCAGCGCCACAAGAGCGAGAGAGAGAGAGAGAGAGAGATGAAGAGTGGGAGTGGGAGTGTGAGTGGAAGAGCAAGGCTGGCAGGGAGTGAGCTTTTGTTGCATTGCGTTTCCTATTGTTGAAGTGCACTCAAAAAAACCGCACTTCTCTGCCACCCCGTTTTGGGGCGGGAGGGAAAGTGAAGCCAGACTGAAGCTCGCGAAAAATACAACAAATAATAAAAAGGAAAATGGAAAACTTAGATGCACGCAAAGCGCCTTTGATCCTGACGCCAGCGTCGCCGTCGAGCAACTAGCTCACGCAATTTGCAAAAAAAAAAAAAAAAAAAAAAAAAAAAATGAGGAAAGCAAAGGAAAATGTTAAGAAAAACAAAAATGAAGAGTTTTTCTCTGACACGCTGACAACAACGACAATGTCTGTTGACAAAGGCAACAAACAACAATAAACTTGAAGAAAAGCACCCAAGGGTACACAGCGCACCTCTTCCCCTGCTCCTTCTACACCCCGCCCCCCCCCCACTACTCCTTCCACTGACAATCTCTCTCACTACCTCCCCCCTCTCTCCACATCCGCCGGGCGTCTCTCTTTCTGTTCGTCTGCCTGACTGAGATAATGAAAGGTCGTCGAAGTGCGTTGCATTCCGTGCATTGCCATCGTTGATGCTGACATCCTGCTGCGTCCTGTTAAACGGAAGGCAGCAGCCAGTGTTACATGTGGCATGTGGCACGGAGCACGGGGCATGTGGCATTGTGTGTGCGTGGCAGATCCACTGTCACGAAACGCAGCTAATCAAGTGTTAGTGCATCAACCAGTGCACGTCTATAAAGCAGAGCTAGCAAGCTTTAAAGCTCGCAGTTAGCTTAAAAGCTTGAGAGAGAGAGACAATAACTAAATTAATCAATCAACTTAAATATGAAAGCTTCTTCTCTACGCTCCAGTTGAAGCTTTTGGTCAACTGCCTTAAGAGTAATCAGCGCTTAAGCAGCTTTAAAGCTTGCAAATGATATCAATAATCAACGCAATATCACACAATTATTAAACTTAATTTTGAAATTAATTCGCAAAGCTCCAGTTGAAGCTTTCCTGCCTTAAAAGCTTAAAAGCTCGCACAGCTTATGGATGATTAAAGGAATATCATATAATATAAAAAGCTGTTTATCAAAGCTCAAGTTGCTTTGGTATTAATGAGCTTTTGCCAGCTGCAAAATATAATCTTTTGCAAGCTTTGATAAAAGTTCAAAATCTTCTATGGAATATGATCAATTAACTTATTGAATTGCTATCATAGCTTAAATCTAACGAAAGCTCTTGCTTTGATTAATCATAAAGCACAAGCTAAACTTTTCAATTGTGTGTGGGTGTGTGTGTGCTTTTACTGAAGCTTCACTCTCAATCTATAACATTATATTAAACAAAGCTTCCGCATAAGCTTTGCCTTCTTGTGCCTTAGTATTAGTGAGCTTTTATGCACTGCAAATTTTCATGAGCCAGAAACAAGCTCAAGCTGCCTCAAGCATGTCCTGTGCATATGTCAAAAGCTCTCAAGCAGCTTAATTGCTATCACTTTAATAAGATCATTAATAAGTTGATAAGCTTTCGAAACTCAAAGCTTATGAAACACTGTAAGCACAATCTCATTCTGTGTTATGTTAATGTAAGTGAGCTTTAACAAGCTTATGAGTATGAGCTGAGTATGCGTATGAGCTCTGTGTGTGTGTGTGTGTGAGCTGCAGCTGTCTCTTTCACACATGGACACTCTGGGCTCCCTTTAATGAAAAGTTGCGGCACACGCACAAAGCTGAATACAGCTGCTTATTAACTGCAATGTTAATGATACTGCTGATGAAGTAGATAATGATAATGATGATGATGATGATGATGATGTTGCTTTGGCGCACAGCCGACTGTCAAAGTCGATTTGCCTTGACTGTCAGCAGCAGTCGTTGGCCTGATAAGCTGCGTACCCTTTGACAGGGCGCCACAGAAAGGGCGAGTGTGAGAACGAGACAGCGAGCGAGAGAGAGAGAGAGAGTGAGTGAGTGAGAGAGCGTGAGAGTGGGAAAGCGTATTATGTGTGGGGCCAAGCTTTCATTTCTAATTGCGCGTCTCACATTTGAAGACAATGCGAACAGACAGCAGCGCTTTTTGGTGCCCGCGGCAGATGCAACAGACGCAGCAACAACGTGCGACAAGTGCGACAAGTGCGACAAGTGCGACAAGTGCAACGCGGCAAGTCCCAAAAAAAAAGAAAAATGAAGAGAAATACAAAAGGGGCAACAACAAGGACGAGTTGTGAAATATACAAGCAGCAGGACATGTGTTATGCTGGACAGTTTAGTTGTTGCTGTTGTTGCTGTTGCTGCTGCTGTTGCTGTTGTTCCCTGTTGTCGTCTGCCACGAGCAACAGTAGCCAGTGGCCCTCCCCCCTTGGCCAACTTGTTGGCCAAGGCTAATAAACTCAACTCAAAATGCGGCCGGAAGTGCGTGCAACACAACAACAACAACATATAAATGTCCAAAAATTAAAAAATGCTGCAAAACTGCTTTCGAGGCCGGCAGCTTCGACGGCTGCCCCGACTGCCACGGCGGCAACATCATCATGGACGGCAACAACGGCGACGACACAAGTGGCATTTGGGGTCGTCCTCGCTGCTCGGTCGTTCGGTCGTTCGGTCGTCAACACGCGTTCCACTTCACAACGCACACGGGATGCAATTGCAGTGGACAACGCGTCGCGTCGCCAACCCCAAAACAACAAAAATACAACAAAATACAACAACAAAAAATGCCAAAAAATTCAAAATATATAAAAATAAAAAAGAAACGTAAAATAAAAGAAAAGAAAACGAAAACGCAAACGGGGTACAAACATAAAAAACGAAGAAGAATTGCCAAAAATTACCGAAAAATACATGCGATATACAATATACCCGTTGCACAGGGGTGTAGACAGCTAGGGCAGTTGTTGGGGTGGGGAGGGGAGTGTAAAGGAGTGGAGTGAAGTGGTGTGGAGGGGAGGGGAGCCTTGCCTCATTGTCGGTTATCCTGTCGCGGCCGCTGCCTCGTATTTAACCCCTTTTCTTTTTGTTTCGCAATATTCCACTACACGGAATGTGTTACAAACCGGCCACGTCACACACACACACACACACACACACACACACACACAGCACACACACAGCACACACACTCAAGTGAGTGCTGAGCCCAACTGAACCAAACTGAACTTAACACAACACAGCATTGAGTTGCACTGAGTTGAGGTGTGTGAGTGTGTGTTGTGCACCAAAAAAAAAAGGACAAATTGTATAGATTCTAAACGGCAAACCGAATATGTAATACACTATAAATAATGCTAATTGGCTTTTCTTTTAACTGCAACTTTCAGTTACTTAATTATGAACAACCATTGCCTTCCGAAAGATACCAACTCTGGAAGCTACAAGTTACAGTCATCCAACTTGACTGAAATTTGTTGACTGCATAGGGCAAGAGTCCAAGACTAGAAGCTGCTAAGCTTGCCTTATATAACTATGTTAATAATAATGTGTTTTTTTAGAACGAAAACTCCTTTTCCGACTCGTAATAAACAGGGTAGCCATATGTTATAGTCGTTGGAGTTGAAATTTGAAAGTTATTTGCATAAGAAATATAATTATAATATAATATTAAATGAGACCAATCCGATGTGTGTCTACATATAAAGCGCACTTTACAAATTGAGAGGCTATCCATATATTCATCTACATATATATATATATACATATATCTCTTTTACAGTTAGATTTGCGCAAATTTGCTCTCAAAGTTGAAATATCCTTTGTAAGGGCATTCCAAAGGGGTTCCATTCGGCCAGACAGACGCTGTTCTTTTTATTTGGTATACATATATATACATATATATACATATATATACATATATATATATATATATATATATACATATTTATATATATATGGCTGTGGGGGGATTTTGCATTGAGTAGGATTGGAGTTTACGTTTTGGGGTTTTCAGGATGGAATTGGTTTTGTGGAATGTTGCATGAAACTGCAATTTGGTTTGATGGATCGCTTGGTCAGTTATGACGTTCAAGTGTTCAAAAGGAAATATTTAATAATTATTATTATTAAATATTGCAAATATATAAATATATTCCGCATTTTTATATTAATATAGTATTAGGCATGTGAACATGGAGATAAGTTGAGTTGTTGAGCAGTCAGAAGCTGTTGCAGTGCAATAAAGTGACCATGGAAATAGCCAATCAATGGAACTTAGAACTAATTCTATCAAAATGAGTTTATTCAATCATTTTAATAATAAATAATAAAAGAAAAAAATAAATAAATAAAAAATGTTAATAATAAATATAATAAATATTTTCTCTAAGGAATCAACGTGACTTGGTTAATAATTATATCAAATTAATACCAAGTAGTCAACTTAACTTTCTTATATAAATAAAGTGAACATGGAAGACAAAAGAAATGAAAGCGTGAAGCAGGAAAATCTGTTATATAATTTTAATTAAGGAAATAAATTAATTTAATAATTAAATTGAAATAAATAAATTATTAAAAATACCTATATATAATAACATTAGCTTTTTGGATAAAAAAAAGTGAACATGGATGAAAAACTAGACTAGAAAATCTACCTTATTCCCTAATTTCTAATTAGCTTTACTTCTTATTCCACTCTCACTTTCTAGATAACATATAATTTCCAAATTAAATAAAGTGACCATGGAAGACATAAGAAATTAAAAAAATTAATTAAGAATACAGGAAAATCGGTCACATAATTTTATTTATCAAAATAAATTAATTTAATAATTAAATTGAAAAAAATAAATAATTAAAAATACTTAAAAATAATAAATAAAGCTTTTTAGATAAAAAAAAAGTGAACATGGATGAAAAATTAAAAGCAATAACTATGCCAAAAGTTTAAATTAATTAATTAAAATACTAGATAAATCAATTGAATATTTCAATATATTTTATATTGAATATCATATAATTACACATAATTTCCAAGCTAAATAAAGTGACCATGGAGAAGCATAGCTAAGCTAAAATACAGGAAATATCTAATAAAACTTTCTTTACTATTCATTAATTGTGGAATGCAAAGCCTTAAACAGGTTAGGGTATAGGCAATTCGTTGTGCTAGTTGAGGGCAACTATTGGCATTGTTGTGTCCAGTTTTGATGGCTTTGCACATGTTTTGGTTCCACTTGGCTACCAAAGCTCAAGAATGCCAAAAAGTTGCGATAGCCACCAAAATAATCCCCTGCTGCCAAAACAAACAGCTTGTGCTGTGTTGCGGGGGGGCTAAGGGAGGAATGAAGGGATGATGGCAGGGAGGGTAACTGAGTTTTTAAGAGGGGGAAACCTAATAAAAATGCATGGAGTACACGAATTTATGTACATATATATGTAAAGTTTTCTACATATGCGATACTCTTTTTTTTTTTTCTTTATTTTCATGGCAGGAGCGGCAGCTTAACCAAGTTACCGCAAAAATTGCGACGAGGGTACTGTGGGCAGCACAGCAAAGAGGGGGGGAGAGGGTAGCGGGTACAAGCGGCAAGCGACGCATTGCCAAAAAAAAAAAAAAAAGAGAACGATAAAAAAAAAGGAAGCGAAAAAAATAAACGAAGTTGCACACGAAAAATTGGGACAAAACAAAAGTTTCAACAGTTCGGAATGGTGTTGATATTCTCATGGTGGCGTCGCTTGCCCCGTGCCCCGTGTCCCGTGCACCGTGCACCGTTTGCTGCTTGCTACTGCAACGCCTGCTGCTGCTGCTGCTGCTGCCGCTGCTGGTGGTTAAAATATGCTGCGCGCCGGCGTTTCCCGCGTGGAATTTTAAAGCCACTCATCAGCGTTGCATTTGCCGCTTTCTTTTGTTTCTCTTCGTTTCTCATATTTTGCTCTCCTCCCCCTCCATCGCCTGCTCTTTGTTGTGTGTGTGTGTGTGTGTTCTTTTTCGACAACAACGCTGGCGGCATCTTCGTTTTATTTTTTTATTTTTTATGCAATATAATTCGCTGCCTTGCCCCCTCAAACTCTCCCTCTCTCCTCTCCCTCTCCCTCTCTCCACGCGCTGCGTTCTCTTTGCTGCTTTTGCGACTGTTTTTGGCAATAAGCTTTTGCCAATGCCGCAGGGTTGTATTTGCATTAGCGTATTTTTTTTTCCACTTTTTTTCTATATATTTTATTTCTTGCTTCATTTTTATTTTTTTTTTTTTTTTTTTACCCTCATTTGTCGAGTTTTGCATTCTGCAAGCTTTGAAGCATTGCAACGAGCTGCACACACACACACACACACACACACACACACACGCACATACACACACGCACACTCTGTGCGTATCATTTGGGGGGTGAGAAGCAAGTGTTGGATAGGGGTTAGGCAGTTTGGGAGCTGACTGACAGACAAATCTGTGGGGTTTACGGACTTAGATGAATGCTCCACTCAGTTGGTTTGGAATCTTATAAGAAAACTTAAGGCACAGTTGCAAATATTATAAAGAATTCATTGATACTCTACTCGTTCCAAAAGATATTATGTATTAAACAAAAATAATGATTATAATAATAATAATATTATTAAGTAGACTTGATCTAAAATTGTAACACTTTGAGCGGTGCTTGGGTAGTAAATAGTTAGCAGTACACAGTAACAAGTCAACAGTCACCAGTAACAAGTTAGCAGTCACCAGTTAGCAGTCACCAGTCAGAAGCGACCAGCAACTATTTATCAGTCACCAGTCAGCAGTGACCAGTAAATAGTTAGCAGTACACAGTAACTAGTCAACAGTCACCAGTAACCAGTTAGCAGTCACCAGTAACTAGTCACCAGTCAGTAATAAACAGTCAGCAGTATACTGTAACTAGTCACCATCCCACAGTCACCAGTCAGCAGTGACCAATAAGTAGTCAGCAGTCACCAGTCAGCAGTCGCCAGTCACCAGTTAGCAGTCACCAGTCAGTAGTCACAAGTAACCAATAACTAGTCACCAGTCAGTGGCAAACACTCAGCAGTATACAGCAACTAATCACCAGTCCACAGTCACCAGTCAGAAGTGATCAGTAACTAGTCACCAGTCACCAGTCACCAGTTAGCAGTCACCAGTCAGCAGTCACAAGTAACCAATAACTAGTCACCAGTTAGCAGTCAGCAGTCACCAGTCAGTAGTCACAAGTGACCAATAACTAGTCACCAGTTAGCAGTCAGCAGTCACCAGTCAGTAGTCACAAGTGACCAATAACTAGTCACCAGTTAGCAGTCAGCAGTCACCAGTCAGTAGTCACAAGTGACCAATAACTAGTCACCAGTTAGCAGTCAGCAGTCACCAGTCAGTAGTCACAAGTGACCAATAACTAGTCACCAGTCACCAGTCAGTAGTCACAAGTGACCAATAACTAGTCACCAGTCACCAGTCAGTAGTCACAAGTGACCAATAACTAGTCACCAGTTAGCAGTCATCACACACAATTGCATATAAATGCTTAACAAACATAGCCAAGTTATGCTACAGGAACTACAGGGTAACTGCTAGTCGAGCATTACTATGTGTCTAAAACAGTTAAGCAAAGTTAGTCAACTAAATGGGAGCAACACAAAGTCGATGTTTTCACATTCAAGACTCCAATTTATGCTCGCAACACCTGACGATCTTTTGGCCAACTGTTGCTACTGTTTGCTCTCGTTGTTGTGGTTGTTGTTGTTGCAGTTGTTGTTGTTGCTGTTGTCATTGTTGTAGCTGACATATTTGTCACTCTGGCTGTTGTCGTTGTCATTGTCATTTTGTATTATTGTTTGCCATTATCCCCCCCCTCCTTTGCCTTTACCTCTTCCCCACCCTGTGACCGCAGCTCCACCTCCTACTCATCCTACATCATTGCGCCCTGTTGCTGTTGCTGCTGCTGCTGCTGCTGCTGTTGTTGCTGTTGCTGTTGCTGTTTGTTGCCAGTGCCCATTGTTGCACTGTTGCAGTGGCAGCAGCAAACTATTGTTGCCACGCTTACACACATATTGCAACATGTTTGCCTGCCTGGCTGCTTGCAACGCCCAGCGTCGTGTGCCTCCTGTGTGCGTGTTTCGGCCTGTCTAGCTCTCACTATCTATAGGTCTATCTCTCTGTCCGTCTATCTGTCTATCCGTCTAACTCTCTGTCTGTCCGTCTCTCTGTCTATCTCTCTGTCTGTCTGTCTGTCTGTCTGTCCGCCTGTCTATTTGGCGTGTCTTGTCTGGCTGTCTGCCTCAGTCAGATAGTACGCTGATATTATTTCATATTTTGGCCAAATTACGAGCTGCACACAGACACGATCGTTGCAAGTTTTTAACTGGCAGCCGCGTGCTTCGCAACCCTCCAATAAATGCAACAAACAAATGCGAGCGGGAAAGGGAAGGGGAGGGACCCTATAAAACCCCTATACATTAAACCCTAAACACAGCAACCCCAGTGCAAAAGGCAACGAGCCATAGCTTCAGACTCAAGACTCTTCTCTCCTCTCCTCTCCCCTCCCTCCCTCCCTTGCTGCCTCTCTGTTCACATATTTCCCCCTTTTTTTTGCATTTTGTCTTCCTTTTTGTTTAAGCAACAAAATTCATTTTATACACCTGACCCTGTCGCCATCGTTGCCGCTGTTTGTTTTCGTTGATTATCTTTGGCGTATTTAGAGCGTAAAGCGTAGTCAGACGAACACACACACTCCCAAACACACACACACACACACACACACACACACACACACACGCTCAGACAATGCAATGATAATGATGGAACGCAGGACAATCGCATTCAAAAAAAAAAAAAAAAAAAAAGAACCCCAAATGCGAACACCGAATGAACGAGCCAAATTAAAAGTGAAATTGCAATTTATATTTTCGACAAATTTCCATTGCCACCTGCACAAGGAAATGCCCAAAATAAAAAGAAGAAGAAGTAGAAGCAGAGGCAGAAGAAGCAGCAGAAAAAAACAATATAACGAAATGAGATGTAAATACAATCGATGCTTCGATAAGAGCACTGTTGTTCCTGCTTCTTCCATTTCCTATCTGTTTCTTTAATATTTATTTAAATTTAGAAAAATGTTTAAAAATATTCCGAAATTGTTTTCTGCTTTTATTCAAATATTTATTTAATGCATATCTCTTAAATAAACTTAAATAATGCTCAAAGAGTTTCATATTTGGTTTCTTCAAGTGAAATACATTCGATATGGTCACCTTAATAGCAGTTTCTTTACATGCCATTTTATGGTCACCCTGATTGCTATTCCGTTGCCCTTATGCACAGCCTAAGCCGCAAATTCAGTCCCCCATACAATTGATATCTTACATTTACATATATTAAGCATCTATATGGTCACTCTAAACTATAGAACATATCTAAAATGCTTTAATGGTCACCCTAACTGTAAACAAGTTACAAATTTATATCTCAAGATATTACGTACAAATATTTAAGGCACATATATGGTCACTCTAATTGCAATTCACTTGGCTAAGCATCTATAATAATTTATGTGGTCATCCTAACTATTAAAATGTAACTGAGTAATATCTAAAACTTAGAAACTTATAAAAATGTTCAATTGAATACAAATATTTGAAGCACATATATGGTCACTCTAATTGCAATTCACTTGGCTAAACATCTTTAACTATTGATATAGCAACTATCAAACTAAAAGCCATAATATGACTGAGACCTATGTTCAGCTTAAATATGGTCACCCTTACAGACAGTAAACATGAGTTATGGTCATCCTATTCACACTATGGTCACCCTAACAGCCCTTTTCGTACCAAAATCTTATCTCAAGCAATGGTACGGTCACTCTAACAACATGTGCAGCCGCAGTATGGTCACCCTAATGGCATTTTTTTTCGCAATATCCAAACTTAGCCATTTTTTCAGAACACAAAAGTGTTGAACTCTAAATATTTCACGTGCTAACAGAGTGATTAATTGAAGGATTTTGGGACTGATTGAGTGACTGATTGATTGATTGACAATCCACGCATTAAGCTACAGTTGCTAGAGTCCAGGGAAACGGCCAGCACAAGTGGGGAAAACTCGCAAGGAGTTTGCTTACTTTTGTGGCGCAGTTCAAAATAGATCATAAGGCTAACAATAGTCCAGTGTGGCAAGGTAAGGTGCATGCCACAAGATGACATAATCAGAGATTAAGCCGAGTGCAGATGCGCGCACAAGAAGAAGAAGAAGACGACGAAGACGAAGAAGAAGCAGCAGCAGCAGCAGCAGCAGCAGCAAGAGCAGAAGAAACCTGAAATGGCAAATGGGTAAAGCGAAGAAGAAGGCGAGGGAAACGAGTAAACTATGTGCAGCATCCACAGGTGGAGGGCAGCGTTGAAGGGATATGAGAGCTAGGTGGCGTGTTGCGAGGGAAGGGGGGGGTGTAGAGGAAGTTGCAGCACACGCTTCAATTCCATTTGCTTGATGCCTACACAACATCGCATCATCCACATTCACACACATCCCCTTGCCCCTTTGCCGCCGCACTCCCGTTGTTCCCATTGAAAACCCACATGTGTCTGTGCTCCAGGTGCCGCTTTCCTCTCTCTCTCTCATTCTCTCTCTTACCCTCACCCCTTCCCTACGGTTGCGGCTGCTGCTTCTACTCCACAGCTTCGATGCGCGGCGCATTGCGGTAGCATTGATTTAATCATCATCAATTATATGCAGCAGCAAGTTAATATAATAAAAGCTGCGTCTTCGAGTTTCTCCTTCTGTCCGTTTGGGCAGTCTTTTCTCCTACCACTGCCATCCCCCCCCTCCCTCCGCGTCTTGCTCACTATCACTCTTCGCTGCCCCATTGTTCCCTTGCTTCCCCACTTGGCACTGACATCTCTTGGCGCTTAAATGCAATTAACATAATGACAAGCAACACTTGTGAGCATGCGCATTTCACTTGCAGTTCCCCACATTCACAACGCCCCCCCCCGCCCCCCCTTCCTCTTCTCCACTGCTAACTGACAACTACAGGCGTCCACAAGTTGCAACTGGCAACTGGCAACTGGGAATCGACGCTCGGTGGGCCGCTGTCAATAGTGCAGATAATTATATCATAATTGATCTGGCCTGTGTCTGTCTCTCTCTCTCTCTCTCTCTCTCTCTCTTTCTCTCTCTTTCTCTCTCTCTCAGTGTGTGTGTGCGTAAAACCGGTAGCCAACGTAGCCAGGTTTCCATCTGCATCTGCAACTGCAACTGCATTTGCAACTGCAACTGAATTTGTGGCAATCTCATAAACTTGACACTTGTCGAGCTGCCTCTGCCTCTGCCTCTGCCTCTGCCTCTGATGCTGTTACTGTTTCCTCTTCTTCTTTTTCTCTCTGCTCATGATCAGCATCATCATCATCAGCATCATCATGATGTTGTTGCACCAGGGCGTGGGCGCCTCATAATCCTGAATTATGAACTGTGAATGCAACATTCGTTGCAAGAGATTAATTGCAAGCTGACTTAAACTGTGACTTAAATCCAAACTAAGTCTAAGACTAAAACATAGACAAAGATTAAGACCAAAATTGCCACTAAGACTTTGATTCGTAACGGAGACTGAGACTGAGAATAAGAAGGAGAATGAGATTGAGAATGAGATTGAGAATAAGAAGGAGAATGAGACTGAGAATGAGATTGCAGAGGAGATTGAGATTGGGGAGAATGAAGATGAGAATGAGACTGAGAATAAGAAGAAGATTAAGAATAAGACTGAGAATAAGACTGAGAATAAGAAGGAGAATGAGATTGAGAATAAGAAGGAGAATGAGACTGAGACTGAGAATGAGATTGAGAATCACAATGAGAATGAGACTGAGAATAAGACTGAGAATAAGAAGGAGAATGAGACTGAGAATAAAATTGAGATTGAGAATAAGAAGGAGAATGAGAATGAGAATGAGACTGAGAATAAGACTGAGAATAAGAAGGAGAATGAGACTGAGATTGAGAATAAGTCAGAGAATCACAATGAGAATGAGACTGAGAATAAGACTGAGAATGGGAATGAGAATGAAGATGAAAATGTGACTGAGAATAAGAAGCAGATTGAGATTGGGGAGATTGAGACTGAGAATAAGACTGAGAATAAGAAGGAGAATGAGACTGAGAATAAAATTGAGATTGAGAATAAGAAGGAGAATGAGAATGAGAATGAGACTGAGAATAAGACTGAGAATAAGAAGGAGAATGAGACTGAGATTGAGAATAAGACAGAGAATCACAATGAGAATGAGACTGAGAATAAGACTGAGAATGGGAATGAGAATGAAGATGAAAATGAGACTGAGAATAAGAAGCAGATTGAGATTGGGGAGATTGAGACTGAGAATAAGACTGAGAATAAGAAGGAGAATAAGACTGAGAATGAGATTGAGATTGAGAATAAGAAGGAGATTTGGAATAAGACTAAGAATGAGAATAAGACTGAGAATAAGACTAAACTTAAGACTGAGTCCAAGACTAAAACTGAGAATGGCAATGAGACAAAGAATTAGACTGAGTTTACGACTGAGAATGGGACTAAGAATGAGACTTTTACCGACAATTAAATTTATACTTGCCCTGATCATTTCCCACTGAAGGGGGTTTAATTTTGCACACTCGCTAAAACATGAGTTGCTTTAAAATTATGATTACTTAATTTCCAGAACTGATGAGAATGAAGATAAAAATATTGGAAAAAATGTAAATGAAATGTAGATTGAAACCAAACGTTTTTAATAATATTTGAGACGCTTTTCCAGTCTAGAGGTGAAAGTTTTCCAACAGTTTTACAGCTGCCAATGACTTTAATAAATATATGAATGATCTAAATGGAAAATTTGTTAGCTGAGATCAAAGGGTTACAAAGAAGCTCAAGCGATGAGGGAGTGAAAGAGTGAGAGAGTGAGAGAGAGAGAGAAATACATGCATTCATATATTCAATAATCAAAACTTTACTTTACAGAGACTTTCTCAGACTGTGTTTGCTCTGCTTTCAAATTGCAGCTCGCAGCAAAAAAAAAAACAATCTCACTGAGAGTCGCAGAGGAAAAGAGTCGAGAAAATGGAAATTACTTTAATTATATTTGTGGGAAACGCACAAACTACAATTCGAATGCGTTTATATTGAAAAGTACAAAGCGCCATAAGCTGTGCTACAAAAATTGCGTACAGTTGCAGTTGGCAGACAAAGCAGCCCGCGGGGGGAGGATGCCACAGCAGAAGAGAAGAGGCGGCAAATTACCAACACACACACACAATAAATTTGTAAATAGAAAGACAGGAAAACGCAGACAAAAACTCACAGCTAAAAAATAAAATAAAATAAAATTACATAAAAAAAATAAATATGAGAAGGAAATACAACAAATGACAAGGATTAAATACATTTTATTTGTTGCCTCGTGAGTTGCTGGCATAAAGACACACACACACACAGAGAGGGAGAGAGAGAGAGAGAGAGACAGTAACAGGAGGGAGGGAGAGGCACAAATAGCAAGGAAAGTCCAGAAAGCAGCAGGCGAAATATACAAAAAAAAAAAAAAAAAAAATTCAATTCCAACTTGCAACATGGCTGACTGACGCGACGGCGACTGCAGCGTCTGATTAATTGAAGTGCGAGTTTCGAAATGCGAAATGCGAAATGAGAAATGCGAAAAGCGTAAAAGCAACAGCAACAGCAACAACAACAGCAACAACAACAAATCGAAATGAAGCTACGAAAAAAATAAATAAAAATAAAATTGTAAATAAAAATGGGGAAAAAACCAAAAAACGCCGCCAAATTACGTTGTGGCCTTCTTCTACCCGTTTGCCACGTTGCCACCTTGCCACGTTGCCACCAGGCCAGCTGGCCGCTGTTGCCAGGCTGCAGGTTGCAACGCGCAATGTCCTGTTGCCAGGTTCTTGATGCCTGACCTGACACGGCCCCAAAGCTCTTGTTGTTGTTGTTGTTGTTGTTGGCTACAGCACGACTTGCACTTATTTTGTCAAATGCAAATATAGACATATTTACGTATTCTATATATAAAGAGAGTTGCCACACACACACACACACACACACACATACACACACTGTGTGTCGCTTTGATGCCAGACAGAAAAAGGAAATCGCCAAAAAAAAAAAAAAACGGAATCTAAAAATTGTTTAATTTGCCGCTGCAGTTGAAGTTTTTTTCTTATTTATTTATTTTTCTCTTTGTCTCTTTCTCTTTCTTTTTCGTTTTCGTTTTCTGTTTCGTTTGCTTTCTTGTATTTTATATTTTGTATGCTGTTGCAACACGCGACGTATGCGTAATATTTCTATGTACTTTTATTTTGACTGTCTGGATTATATTGATTTGTACGCCGCCTTCATTTCTCACTCTCTTTATCTCGTCCTCTCCTTCTCTATCTCTCTGTGTTTCCATCTGTCTAGATGTATATAATAATATTAATAATATTACAGCTACACTCTCTACTACTCTGAAGCTGAGCAGTCTCTCACAGCTCTCTCTCTCTTTAAGTTCTTCTTTATGCCTGCTTCGTAAACGTTTCGTTTCTTGGGTTGCTAACTCTACAAAGCTTAAGTTAACTTAAAGATGCTCGCTCTCTGTCTCCCTCCCTTTCTCTCTCTCTTTCCATATATCTAGCATAAGTAGTTGTTAGAGTTCTCTTCTATGTCTGTCATTCGTAAACGTTTTGATTGACAGACAGCTACAACTGTGTAAACTTCACAGATCTATTCCACAGTTGCGCTCACCCCTTTCCTCTTCTCTATCACTCGTTAAATTAGTTAAGTATTCGCAGTTATTTTCTTTCGTTTGTTCGTAAACGTTTCACTGGCAGCAAGCAATTTGCAAAGTACTCTTTAATAAGAGCTTAAGCTTAGCTTAGCTGCTTGCCATTGTAAACATTTGAGTTAAACTAATCTTTAGCATTTCGGCATTCGTAAACGTTACACTGGCTGCAACTACTTTACGCACTTCTCTTTAGTTTTCTGCAAAATTTCCCTCTCAGTTTTCTTTGTTCTTTCTCTCTAACGCTCTCTAACTTTCTGTGCCTTTCGCACTGTCTCTTTCTCTTTTACTGTCATCTCGCCAACCCAAAGACATTTAAAAGCCAACTGATTGATTTTCCCTCGCCCCCTCAGAGGTCTCAGGTCTTTAATGCGTGTGTCTGTGTGTGCGTATGTGTCTGTGTGTGTGTGTGTGTGTGTGTGTGTGTGTGTGCATGTGCGTGTGTGTACTAAGAACTGGAATTGCATGTTAAAAATTGTAATCAACTTGGCGAGCCACAAAAAAAAAAAAACAGAAAAAGAATAAAGAAAGAAAATAAAATATAAATTCAAAAACTCGCAGCAGTAACTAGGAGGCCTAAAGACTTTAAAGAGCTACCAAGGAGGTATTAAAGTGCCCCGAACTGTAAAATATTTATAATTTCGTACTTTGCAACAGCAGCAGCAGCAGCAGAAGCAACAACAATAAAACAGTCGAACTGCATTTGCTCATTAGTCGAACATGCGGAAAACACACAAAGCAAAAGGAAATTAGAAAATACAACAACGCAATTATGCGAATATTCAATGAAGTTTTGTATAAATTGCAGTCAACAAAAAAAAATAAAAAAAAAAGGAAAAATTAAAAATGAAAAATGGAAATGGAAAAAAATCAACTTGGTGGCAACGTCGCGCATGCGCCAACACGCATCAGGCTTTTGGGGACCCTGAGGACGGCACGGACGGAGCAGACGGAACGTCTCCAAATAGCCTGACACACACACACACACACACACACACACACACACACAATAAAAGAGACTCCGACTCCGTCTCCGACTCTGACTTCAACTGAGACGACGACTGCGTGAGTAGGCGTTTTATAAATATTTATAATTGCACTGCGATTTTTCAATAAACTTGCAACAAAATTGCAAGCGGCATTTGCAACCTTTTTTTTATGTTTCCTTTTTTTCTTGTTTTTGTTTTTGTTATTGTTTTTTTTTTTTTTTTTTTTTTTTTGGTGTGAAAAGTTTTGTGCCACGCAAACTTGGAGAATCATTAACTGCAGTCAAAGCAGCAGGAGGTCGATAATCAGCAGAACTTCTATCTCAAAATCTTAATAATAACTATAACTACTTAAGTTCATGTGGAACGTTTGGAATGGAACAGTTTGAATTGCAGCAAACGCAATGTGTGTTTCATTTTGAAAATATTTGAAATATAAATATAAAAAAAAATATATAAAAAATAAAGTAATAAAATTATACAAAAAATGCATAGAAACAATTTGGCAATAAAATATTTGAGATAAACAAAATTAAGGTTTACTTAAAAGTTTCTTAATTTGGAAAATATATTGTTTTATTATTACTATTTATTTTTATTATTTCCTTTTAACGTTTATTAATTTGAGAAAATATTTCTTTAAAATGAAATGAAAATTAAATAAAGTTTCCTTTGCTAAAATAATATTATTTACAATTACGCAATTAAAATGAAAAGATTTTTAATTAGCAAAATATATTATTTTCTTTTTATTATTTCTTTTTAATGTTTATAAATTTAGGAATATATTTGCTTAATAATTTATAATAAATGGAATGTAAATATAATAAAGTTTACTTTATTAAAATAATATTATCTGAAATTTCATATTCAAAAAGAAAACTTTTTTAATTTCTAACATATATTTTTTTATTATTATTATAAATTTTTAAGCGTAAGAGTTTATTAATTTAGTTAAATATATTTTTTAATGAATATTATTTCTTTTTAATATTTATAAATTTTGAAAACTATTTGTTTAATAATTTATAGTAAATGAAATGAAAATTAAATAAATAATTTAATAAAATTGATTAGAAAATAAATGAATACATTAAAATGTATTTAATATATAAAACAGAAGAAATAAAATAAAATAATAATAAACAAAATCTCAAGAAATTGCTCAAGCTGAGGAAAAGTTTTTGTTAATTAAATTTCGATTCTGCAATTAATTATATGTATTAATTACATTAAGTAGATTTAGGTCTAACTGAAGTGTAGGCCAAACTTGGCCAAACTAATAATTCGCATAAAACTATATATTTTATTACTTGAGTTAATTTCAAGTTCTTCAATCAATTTCAGAATATTTCTAGTTCTAATAATCGTGGAACTTTGGAATAGTTCGAGTTGTATCTCATATTACCAGCTCTGCAGAGCTGGCGCCTAAATTTATAATTTATTCAACAATTTCCTCTATATATTCTCTGACCTTTTTTTCTGCCAACTCTTCAAATTGTTGGCCGGAAGACGAATTAGTCGGTTCGCTGTTGCCAATACTGATCAAGCATTTGTTTCTGTTACTATTTTATTCTTATTTAGTTTATTCTTAATATTTTTTTTTTTTTTTTCTTTAGTTTGTTAATTTCCGATAATCGGCAATTTTGTGTGTCCCACAAATTGTTGTGTTTTGCTTTCAGCTTTCTTTAGTTTTTCCCTTTCGCTTTTCACATTTTCATTTCCACTTACTGCTTTGATAACATTCAGCACATTTATAGCTCACATCCGCTTCGTGTTAATTATTCAATTCTGCCTCAATCAATCCATCAATGGCATCAATATTTGCGGGAAGTGAATTCAAATTATTGCAAGACATTCAACAAAATTTTTTAGCTGCGTTTTCAAAACGACAAAAATTATAATTGCTAAAGAATTTTTAAATGTTTCATGTCTAAACTAAATGTGCATCAACGGAAATGTTGATTGAATGGGATTGAAAGGGTTTTGAGCTGATTGAAATGCGATTGTTTGAAGGGAATTTGAAGAGTTTACAAACTCGTAATTAAATATAAAATAATTTAATTAAATGTAATTATTTAATTTTCTTAAATTTAGATAATATTATTTTATTATTTTAAAAAAACTTGACTAATTTGGCAACTCTGTCAAGTGAGTGTCTTCAGATTTTCTGCTTTGATTTCAGCTCAAAATTCAACTAATTTTTAAACTATTTTGTATTTATATTTATTATTTATTATAACAAATAGAAATATAAAATTAAAAAAATATATTTAATTTAATTCTCTTTAATTGTAGTTGAAGTTAAGTTGTTTTTTTTTTCTAACTTAAAGTTCTTAATATATTTATATTTATATTCATGTATAACCCTTTCGCATTTAAGCCAATTGCCCTAAGCTTTTCTTCTAGCTGCTTGCAACATTTCTTCATAGACTTTTCAACACATTTGTTAACTTGAAATGGCACTCAAAAAAATTAAAGTTTTTATGTCAATTTAAAACATATTTATTAATTAACTAATTCACTTACCATAAACGCCAAACACCGCAGTTTAATACTTTGTTGTTGTTGCTGCTGCTGTAGTTGTTCGTAATGTTGTTGTTGTTATTGCTGCTGCTGCTGCCGTTGCTGCTGCTGTTGTTGTTGTTGTGTCACTTGTTGTTGTTGCCTCTTTTTGCATTTGAGTGAATTGATTAATTACGAATTATTAATTTGTTTTCTTTTAATTATTTACTTTGTTAAATCAGTTCGAAAAGTGAATTTTCTTTTTTTTTTATATCGCTTGCACAACCAAAACAAATTTTTTGTTTTTTCTTTTTATTATTATTATTATTTTTAGTATTTTTATGTTTGTTCTCGAAAAAAGTGCAATTTCTTCTCTTTTTGTTTATTTTTTTGTGTTTTTCCAAAACTTTTGTTGTTGAAGAACGAAAATAATGAAAAAAGGAAATTTGCAAAAAAATTTCTTGAATTTTTTTTCAAATTTTTATAGCATTTTGGGGCTCACAGTTGAGATTGAAAGTTCAAAGTTCAAGTTGCTGTTGCGGCTGCTGCTGCTGCTTGTGGGCGTTAGGCGTGGCATATATGCTTAACAAATGCAGCGCGTTCACAATTTGTTGTTGTTTTTGAAATTTATTCAAAAAAAAAAAAAAAAAACCAAAACTAGACATGAAAATTGTTGCAAGTTGTGTTGCAGTTGCAGTTGCAGTTGCAGTTGCAGTTATTGCAATTGCTGCTGTTGTTGCAGTTGTTGTTGTTGTTGTTGTTGCTTGGCTTTTTACACACACACATGTAGAATAGCATTTGTTAGTTGTTGTTGCGGTTGTTGTAGTTGTTGCAGTTGTTTTTGTTGTTGTTGCTGTTGCTGTTGTTGCATTGCAGTAGTTGCTGTTGTTGTTTTGGTTGTTGATTTCTTGTTGTTTGCAGATTTCTTGTTGTTGTATTTTAATTTAATTTGTTGTTGGTTGTTGTTGTTGTTGTTGTTGTTGGTTTAAAAACGCTTGTGTTTGTTATGAATTTTGTTATAAAACATTTTGTTGTTGTTGTTTTTTTGTTGTTGTTGTGTTTTGAGTTTATGCCTGCAAAAAGAGAGAATTTCAAGTGGAAGAAACTATCAGCAAATGTTGTTGTTATTCTTATTATTGTTGTTCATTTGCCGACGCTAAAGAACACGCGACACAACAAAAAAATACACACACACACACAAGCAAAAAAAACAAAACAAAATAAATCAACAATCAATGTTGCAATGTTGCAAGCTGAGCTTAGGAAAGGACACGCCGCACACACGCGCACACAGGCAAATTACGCGCGCAACAACAAAGCGACAAAGGCGACAAACAAAACAAATTTTCTTAAATCTTAAACAATTTGGAATAATTGTTGAACAATTTGTTTAGTAATAAAATAAATAAAAAAAATACAACAAAAATAATGACAAACAGTTGTCGTTTGTTGCTGTTGCAATTGTCGTTGTTGTCGTTTGTTGTTGCTGCTGTCAGTTTGCCGTGTTGCCGTGTTGCCGCCGCGCTGCAAGTCAAACGAACGAACGAACGTATGAAAGTGTCTGCAAGAACTGCAATCGCATCGCGTGTGAAATCTCTGCGAAAGTCCAAAGCCCAAAGAACGTGCAAAACGTAACGAAGGCGACGACAGCAGCGCAGCGGCATCGCTGCCTGCGTCAGCATCGGCGTCAACGTCAATGGCAGCATTGCGAGTGAAGCGAACGCGAGTGCGAGTGCGCTTCGGTCGCAGCACGATGACGACGACGACGACGACGACGCCTTGCAAGCTTTGCGTGCGTTAAGTCGGTGTATGTGTGTCTGTGTGCTGTGTGTGTGCATGTGTGTGTCAGTATGTGTGTGACTTAAGAGCGCCGCACGCGCTTCGGCAAGAGTAAAAACGCAGCAGCAGCTGCAGTTTGCAGCGCTCTCTCACGCTGCTCACTCACGTCCTCTCTCTCTCTCTCTGTCTCTCTCGCTTTCTCGCTCTTTCACTCAATGCGCTGCGATTGAGCGTCGCACGCAAATCAGCTGCAACAAACAAACTCAATATGAACACCAGACAGACGGCAGCAGCACATGTCGCTGCGGTCAGCGCGGCGTATGCGTAATATATGCAACTACACTATGTACATACGTATATATATATATATATATATATATATATATATATATTATTTATATGTTTATGTGTGTGTGTAACGTCTAGTCACAGCTGTGAAACATTTGAAGATAGAGTTGACTCATTTAGAAGCTTACAAAATTCGAAATGAAAATTCTACGAATTCAAAATTAAGCTTAAGAATTTAGAGACCAATTTTAAGTTCAACTAAAAAAAAATTTAAAATTCTATTATAATTTTTATTAATTTATTTCACATGTCAAACAAATTGTTTGTAGTTAATAAAAAATCCAAGAAAACTTTATTCATTTTGCAATAATTTTGTATCAAAAATTGCAGCAAGTTTTTATTGTCAATTTGTGGCGCTTTTTTTTGGGGGGGGAGGGGAGAGTTTTCCAACACAAAAAATGTAAAACTTATTTGGAAAACTGTTTAGCTTTTCCGAATATTACTGATCTTGATATCAATAACAATATTAAAAAAAATATATTTAGAAAAAAGTGGAAAAGGCCCGACGGCAATTTGCCCTTCTTCTTCTTCTTCTTCTCTCTCTTTCTCTATCTGTCTCTTCCACTCTTATGCTTTTTGTGTTTTTATCGTCGTGTCTCTGTCTCTCACTTTCTAATTCTCTTGATCTCCTCACACTTTCAACACACTCTTCTTGGCAAGTTCAAAAAAAATTTTGGAAAAAAAATGTTGAAAAAAAAAACTGGAAACAAAACGTTTTTCACTTTTCCACTGCGCGCAATTGCATTTTCTTTGCTTATTATTATGATTTATTATTATGATTTTCCTTCATTGATTGGCAAATTTCTTGTTGCATTTCGACACTTGAAAATATAATTTTCAATTTGATTTTTCTTCTTCTTCTTTTATTTTCTCGAAATATTTTTAATTTTCCAATAGAAATTCACAACGCACTGGGGGAAAAAAAATTCAATTCAAAAACACAGTAAAAAAATGTATGGAAAATTCAGTTAGTTTTTCAGGCGAATTTTCAAATTTTTCAACGACGCGCGCGACGCGTTTTTTTTTTTTTAATTTAGTTTTTATGTTTAGAAAAATAATTTTACTTTTTTATTTTCTTTTCTTTGCTGAGCTGCGGCAACAACTTAAAATATTTAATAAATTTTTTTATTTAAGATTGGGTTGATTTGATGTTTTGTTGTCGGTTGTCGGTTGTTGGTTGTTGAAGTTGTTGTTGGTTGAAGTTGTTGTTGCTTCTTCCGCGAGCTGCGTACGTGCGCGACAACGTGCGGATCTGTTATGATTCAATACGTTTTCGATACGTTACGTTGAACGTCGCCGGACCACGCGGCAGGCTGCGACGTCAACGGCGGCAGCGCGACAGGCTCACACACAGACACACACAGACACACACACACACAAACACTCAGTTATACTGGCATATACACTCATTGAGAGACGCAACGACGCGCAGAATGCAAAAAGAAATAAAAAGAAGAAGAAATAAGCAACAAGAAGAAGAAGAAGAAGAAGCAGCAGCAGCAGCAGCAACTAAAGAGGAAGAAACACGAGCAACAGCAGCGATTCTAAACGCGCGCTGCGCTGACTGTGCGCTCAAAACTTGAGCGCAGCTCAAAGCGACGTCGACAGCGACGCACTGCTGCAACGGAGCACAAAGTTAACGTCGCTGCAGGCAGCGGCAGCCCCCAAAAGTGGCCACCCACACAAACACAAGCGCGGTAGCCCCAAAGAGCGTGACACACGCGACACACACACAAACACACACAGGCAGACTGACAGGCAGCGGACGGACAACGGCAGCGGCAGCGACTGCGACGCTCATACGCTCTCAATGCATGCTTTTGAGTGTGCCTGTGTGCGTGTGTGTGTGTGTGCGAGTGTGCGAGCCAATCAACGGCAAATGAGTCGCAGGCGCAACACAAAATAATTATTAATTAATAAATATAAAAAAAATTAAATAGAAATTAATAAATTAAATTGAAAATTGAGGAAAATTTAAAGAAACAAATATAAAAAAAAAAAAAAAAAAAATTTTAATAAATATATAAAAATAATAAGGGGGAAAAAGCAAATAGAAAATAGAAAATTAAAATAAACTTAAATATTTGTTATTATTTATGAAATTAAAAATCAAAAGAAAATTGTAAATGAGAAGAAAAAAATAAGAAGTATATTTAAAAAATAAGGAAACAAAAAGAAAAGTGAAAATGATAAATAAAATAAAATACTTTAAATAAATTTATGCAAATTAAAAAGTAAAATAGCAAATTAAGAGATATTATAAATTAAAAGATATATTGTATAAAAAATAAATATATAAAATAAAATAAAAAGTGAAAAGAATACATTTTTATTTTATAATAAAAAAAAGTGTAAGAAGTTTAACTGAATAAAACGAATTCTACGAAGAAAGTGCTAGAAAGTAAGTCTAGCATAATATGAATTATTATTATATATCAGAGTTTGCCTAAACTTGAATAGATGCTTGGGTTATTAAAGGAAAATAACTGAATGATCACTTGAGGTTTTTCCAGAAGATTCCTCTCCCTTTTGATAAGAGATTGACAGGGTGTATTATGAAATCGAAACCGAACTTCTTCTTAACTTTCGTAGAATGAAAATCAACAAACAATACGCAAAAAATTGAAATACCAAATCTAAAAAAGAGAGCAAGATAGAGAGTGGGGCAGAGCGAGAGGGAGAGAGGGAGAGAGACAAGTGACGCACAGCAGTTGTAGAGGGCGTTTTGAGAACTGGAGGGGGAAGAAAGCCGCCAAAAATTCAGTTATATGCACAAAATTTGCATTATCAGAAACAGAAAGTGAGCGTAGAATCAAGTGCGAGCGAGCGAGAGATTGACAGAGATTGACAGAGAGAGAGAGGGAGGCGCACCACCCACAAAACATCCCCACAAGCCCCCACATCACTCTCTGCCCTCGCACACAGCGATCTCACAAAGAAAGTTGCACAAAAAAATTAATAATAATTTTGTATTGTTTTTCTTTTTTGTTTTCTTCTTTTTTTTTGGGGCTTGCACTTTTTTTTGGTATTTTTAATTTTGGCCACGCAACGAAATTGTGTTTGCAAAGAAAAAAACCAAAATTTGGCTTATAGTTTTTTTTGTCGTGTTTTAGAATAAATTGTTAAATTGTTTTTGTTATTGTTGTAGTAAAGATTTTCTTAGCGCTTCACTCACACACAAGCGACGAGGAGCAAACGAAACAACCGAATGAACAAACTGAACAACTCTGAGCTGAGGCGACGTCAACGTCAACGTCAGCGTCGTTTGGCAGCGCCAACGTTGGCGTTCTACACTGAGCGTTTCGTCCACTGCGCTCCAAACCAAAGCAAACCAAATCAAACACACACAGACACGCACACACACACACACACAGGCACAGATATGAGCAAACTAATTTTTTGCAAACTGCAAAAGTCAGCGCTCCAAACACACACGTACACTCACTTACACACTCACTCCAACGTGGCGGCAGAGTGAAAACGTTGTTCGTTCAAGTTGCAAAAAAAAAAAAAAAAAAACTGGCAAAAAAGTTGCATTGAAGAGAGAGCGCGAGAGCGAGATCCTCCAGTGGTCGTCGCAGCAGCAACGGCAGCAACAGCAGCAGCAAATTGTTGCTAAGCTGCCTTTTTGCTCTTTAGCAACATGTTGCTAACAACGCACAGCGCACACACAAGCCCACATACAGTGAGAGCGTGTGAGTGAGTGAGAGCACAGGCATTCTTTTGCCATTTTGCGAATTCTCTTTTGTTGCGAATTTTTGTCGCTTCAGTTACTCACACACGCACACCTGCTCGCCAGCTCGCCTGCTATGCTCTCGGCGTATTGCTAGCGTGCGTCTATGTGTGCGTTTGTATGTGTGTGCCAAAGAGATCCCAACAGTTGGCGTCGACGTCAACGTCGCTGTCGCTATTGCTGTTGCTGTCGCTGCTTGAGCGTGCGAAAAAATTAGCAAATAAAATAGCAACAACAAACGCTCACACATACATACACGCACTGGCGAAAACACAAGCACATGGCATAGAAAAAGTGTGCAAAAAAAGCGCAAAAAATTAGAAAACACAAAGCACACACACACACACACACCACAAGTTAACTTTTTCGGCTCGCAACGAAATGAAGAAAAAAAAAACATAAATTAAATGAGAAAAAAAGCGATATCTCGCTAGGGGCCCCCAATGAGTCTAGAAAGCAACAACAACAATAACAACACAAAAACTTTACCAACAAATTCGCACAACATTTTTGCAATGCGTCCGTCGGCTTTTGCGAGCGGCGGGGAGGGGGGAAGAATTGTGCTGCTGAGTTCGGCTCTTCTTCTTATTATTATTCCGCTGTTTCTTCGCCTCCATCTCCTTCTCCGCCACCATCAGCTTCTGCTCCACCACCGCCTACTTAATCTCGTTGCTGCGATCGTGGCGAAAGTTTGACAAGCGCTGCGCGCATACAAATTGTGCACTTACTGTGTAAACCGTTTGACAACCACTGCCGCCACCGTGCATACGCATGCGAACAGTTGTACAGCCACTGACCGACAAGCTGTCAAGCTGCAGAGCAGCTTAAACTTCAACTTCAATTTAATTAAACTAAATAATATATATGTATTTTAATATTAGTGTTAGAAATTAATAATAAATATAAATAAATAATAATTTAACTTTATATAGTTATAATTCATTTTATTGAAGAATAATTAAACATTACATTAAAATTGTAATTAGGTTAAATATCTTTAAAGAAAGTTTAAAATAAAAAAAATCAGCTTATTTGATTCCTATTTAGCCTTGCTGAGTTATTATTATTGTTATTATTTATTATATCAAAATAAAGGAAATTAATTTCATTGTTCGCTTAAAAATGAAGAAATTCAACATTTCGAACGTCTCAATATTATTTAAATGATCGTTTTATAAATTTTGTTTAATTTATTTATTTAATTTATATAATATTACATAATTATATATATTTTGTTTGATTTACAGTTTTCTACAATCAATTAGTCTCTATCGATTTCGATTTAAACTCATTTTAAGAATGAAATTCATAACTCTGACGGTTTTGCAGCCACTGCTATGGTTTGACATGCCAGTTTGATAACCACTGATGGCAGATCAGTCACTCTTCTTTCTTTCATTTCTTCTCTCACTGTGTTTCTCCCTGTATCACTCTCTACCCCTATTTCTCACTGAATCTCTCCCTTTCGCACCTTCATCTCTCTATTTATGTATATCTTTCCGTATCTGTCTCCCCCCCCTCTCTCACTCTCTCTCACACGCTCTCTAGGTATCTCTATTTCTCTTATACATACATACACTTATCTCAATCCCTATTTCTCTCTAAATCCATAATCTCTCTCTCTCTCTCTCTCTAACCTTCTCACTCCCATTTTGTTTTTTGGTCTCCCTTTCCTCTTCTTCCCTCCCTCTCCCTCTCTCTGTTACTATATCTGTCCCTCCCCCCCTCTCTCTCTCTCTCTCTCTCTCTTTCTCCATATACATCCATCTCTCTCCATTTTTATATTAATCTATCCCTTTCTCTGTCTTCGCGCTTTCTCTTTCCCGATATCCCCATCTAACGATCTCTATCAATATCTCTTACTTCCCCCCTTCCCTCTTACGACCACACTCTTTCCCTCTCCCTTCCTCACCGTCAGCCACTCTCTGTCTTACACCTCTCATTCAATGTCTTACCCCGCTCCCTTCCAATGGCATTAACAGTTTTGTTTTTGTTTTTCTCTCTTTTTTTGTATTTTGTTTTGCAGTTTCATCGTTGGTTTTGTTTTTATTTGAAAATTCGTTGTTTGCTCAATAAAATCGAAATGCAAGACATTACAACACCCCCTCCCCTCCCCCCATCCAAAACACAAGCCAAACCGTGTCTCTTCCCCACCCCCCATCCCTTGGCGCGGCTTGTTGTCAGCAACCCCTTTTGGGCCAACGCACGGCCTGGCAGAGCAGCCCCCTTCCCTTGCCGCAACCTCCCCCCTTCCCCACCAAGCCTTTTGCTACCCCTTTCAGTCAGCACGCAGTCGCCCCACACACACACACACTCACAGACAGACAGCGACGCAGCACGCAACACTCAAATAAACTCAGACATTGACTCCAAAAAGGCAAAAACAACAGCAACAACATGAGAGAACGAATGATAGATGGAGAGGGGAGTGCGAAGTACGTAAGGAATGGTTGCGGAGAGGGGGCGGAGAACTGCCTGAATGGACTCTGTGCCTATGTGCAAGGCCCAGCGGCCGACAGACGCCCACACACACACACACAAATAGACTTACGAAACGCAGACGACGCGGCGCGACGCAACGTCAACGTCGGCGTCGACGTCAACGACGACAACTTTCGTCCTTTGCTTCGTTTGCGTTTTTTGCGCTCCTTTTTGTTGGCCTGCGTTGCCAAGGGTTTCCTTTGTTCAGGCAAGCCCCCCTCACCCCCCACCACGACGACACACTCCACACTCCCACAAATGCTCTTCAGCTTCTTGGCACGACAAGTCTGTTGCACTCACGACCCCACAACGACAACGACGACGACGCCGCCTAATGACTAACGGACACTTTTTTTTACAGTTACGTTTTATTTCGTTTGGTTTTCGTTGTCGTTGTTGTTCTTTGTGCGCTGCGTGCCAACTGCACACACACACACACACACACACATGCACATGCAGAGCCCCTGTATTACACCCCCCCCACCCCCACCGCACCACTCAAGTGAAGCAAGAAAAAAAATATTCCCTGCCCTTCGTTTTTGCCTAAAGAGACGAAAAACAACAAGAAGACCGAAATTTTGTTTTTTTTTGTGTTTTGCATTTTTTGTTTTGCTCGTTTTGTTCGTTGCGTTTTTCGTCGCCCTCTGCCAGCGGCGCTGCTGGCGTCGTCAATGTGAGCGTCAACGGCGTCGCTGCGTTTTCGCTCTTAGCTTTTTACCGTTGACGCTCTCGCTCTCACACGCTGCGTCTCACTCAATGCATGAGTCCAACTGCAGTTGGGCCAAGGAAAGAGAGAGTGAGAGTGAGAGGAAGAGGTGAGAGAGAGTGAGCAAGACTGAGAGTGTAAGAATGAACAGGCGGCAGAGAGACTGAACGAGGGAAAGAGAGAGTCAGAGATAGAGAGAGAAGGATAGAGAGAGAGTGCATGCGCTCCTTTAGCAACATGTTGCGCGGCAACATTTTTGCATTTATTTTAATTAGATGCGTGTAGAAGCAAAGGAAGAAGATGGACGGCGTTATGGGTGATGGGATGCGTGGGGGAGGGTGGGGGGGTAGAGTGGAAGTGGCAAAATGTTGTTTTCTTGAATGCAATGCAAGGATGTGACACAAAGGGCGGAGAGTGTTGCCCATGTTAATGAACTGCAGCAAGGATGCCAACACTTTGCCATGCTAGGGAAGTAGAGGAGCGAGCGAGGGCTGCGGGGTTGGGAAAGAGGTCGAAGGATTTGGCCAAAATAATATTTTTACAGTCGTTTGTGGTGGAAAAAGCGAAAGCTGCCAAGATGAGAGAGAAACGGAGACAGAAGAGAGTTGAGAGCAAAAGCAACTTAACGCACACACACACACACACGCTGAGTTGTCTCAAGGCTGCAGCTGCCCCCCCCTCCTATGCAGGACAAACAAGTGAAATAGGACAAAGTAATTGGCAAGTAAAAATATTCCGCTGACAATAAATATCTCACACTTCCATCTCAACTCTCTATCTTTCTTCCTTTCCCATCTCCACCCCCCCCCACACACACACACACTCAGTGGAGCTACCCCTCACAAAGGTCAGAGAACATGAAGTTTTTTTCAAGCCAAGATTGTTGCTGAAATCAATGAAGTTCTACAAAATGTAGTAACTCCAAGGCAAACGGGGGGAAAGTGGAGCAACTAAAAGGAAGTTGATATTTCTCAACATCAAACAGTTAACCGATCATTCCAATAGTATATATATATATATATATATATATATATATATGTATATAGTACATTCTTTAAGTCTCTCCCATATGAGTTTCTGGACAATAAAGTAAGGTTAAGTTGAGGTTGTAAGTTAGAAGTTGTAAATCATCATTTTAAATATTTATTAAATATTATACAACAATTATCTATATATATCTATATTATCTATATTATATTAATATATTCATTTCTTTAATTTTTTTATTCAATTATATTTTTAAAAGTTTTCTTCTTAATTATTTAAACTTCCGTTTTAACTTATAAATTTATTAATTAAGTAAACTAAAGACTAAAGATCAAACTTAAATTTGCCATAAAATTCGTAGTCCATTCGTAATTCCAATAATTCAGCTAAAGTTGAAGATTTCTCCGTTTCTCTTGAATTCTCTTCTTTCTCTCTTTTCTCTTTTAAATAAACTTAATTCAAATTCATAGAGTTGAATTACTAAATCTTAAGGCTGATTATTCTATCAAATTCGTAATATCCCATATTTATTTAGCTCGTAGAATTCTGCTCTAAATATGGTCTAAAATTCTATAGTCTCCTCTTCGGGCTCCCCAATATTTAGTTTAACACGTAGTATTCGCATTTTAATAAGAAATTAAATCATATTTCCACTAAAAATTTGATATTACTATTTCAATAATAATTTTTTGTGATATTTTCTTATTGTGTGCTAGCTGCATTACTCTCAAATACCCTGTAACTATGCATAGTTTTCCAATTATTACTGAATATAAGTGATTGATTAACCTTAAAATCAAGAGCTGAAGCTCTATAAAAAACCGTAATTTAACACCGCACTTAACCTCAACCTCAAGCTAACTGTAACTAGCGACAACAACAGCAACAACAATGGTAGGCAACCCACCCTCATAGATAAGAAGGGAAAAAAGTGCAATGTAAACTGCGCCATATTGAAAACTGTCAGCCATTAAAATTTATAGAAATGTGCGAACACACTGTAGCGCCGACCGCGACGTTGGCAGCAGTATGACAGCAGCAGCAGCGCAGCAGCGCCTAAAATGCGTGCAGCAACAATAACAACAAGGAGATCAGCTGAGCTGTAGTAAAAAGTAGTAAAAGCAGCTGCAAAAAAAAATTTAATAAAAAGAAAAGAAAGAAAGAAACAACAAGAAGCGACTCAAGAGCAAATAAAGGTCGCCCAACAGCTGCGTAGCAGCGCCGCATGCAGCTGCAGCAGAAGCAGCGACAGCAACAACAGCAGCAGCCTCAGCAGCAGCATGCAGAGACAGCAGCTGAGCCGAAATGTAATGCGCGCATTCATTCGCTCTCGCTCACTCTCTTTCAGTCAGTCACTCACTACCACTAGCACTACTTGCCTGCATGCGGGCATGGCGGAGGGAAGAGCGAGGCACGAGTGCAAGAGTCGTATACGGTGTGTGTGAGAGAGTGGGCTGGGTTATTGCGCTGGCTAACTAGTCGCCGTCGCCCAGCCTAAAAGCAGATCGCACATGTGTGTGTTTCTCTGTGTGCATGTGTATGTGTGTGTGTGCGTCGCTCAGCATGTGTATATGTGTGTGTATGCACATGGCTGCTGATTTGTTGTTGCTTTTAGTTGCGAGGCTCGTTTTTGTATGTGCGTCCATTGGGCATTGCACATGTGTGCATGCATGTATGTGTGCATATGTGACTGCATGTACGTGTGCATGTGTGTGTATGTGTACTCACGCGAGAGCTTTGGCTCTTGTGTGTGTGTGCGTGCGTGTCGGGCCAAAGCCAAACCTCTCCCTCTACTGCCCAATGGCCGTGTGCGGGGGGCGTTAAAACGCATAAATGTTGATTACACACAAATTGACATTTTTCTTTTTCAAAATACAAGTGTTGTTGCTGTTGTTTTTTGGGGCGGCGCGGGGGCGTGTGTTAAATGCGCGCCTATGTATGGTCAGTATTGCAGTTGTTGTTGCTACGTTTGTTGTTGCTACGTTTGTTGTTGTTACGCTTGTTGCTGTTGTTGTTGTTGTTGTTGTTGTTGTATTGGTTCAATTGCAAATGACCAAACAGAGGGACGCAGTGTAAATATGTATTTTTCGTATATATGTATGTTGTATGTACATATGTGAGTTTCTTTTTTTTTGTGCATGTGCATGTATCACGTACGTATGTTAGTGTGTGAGTGTGTGCTTGTAACTCTCTCTCTCTTGTTGCCGCGACCGCTGCCGACACCACTGTGCGAAATTTGAAACAAGTGCAAGAGTTGATAGCGTCGACAGCGGCGTCAACGTCAACGTCAATTGCTCAAATGTCAACGAATATGGACAAAGTTTGTTGTTGTTTTGTTTATTTAGTTATGTTATTTTCTATGAAACGTTAATTCCAACTATGGAATATGGAATATTCCAAATAAAGTTTGCCAATAATTTTAGCAATACTTTTAATATACATATATTATATACATATGCACATATGATATAAATTGAAATATTTTGAATTCTTAGTTCTGATTGGAATGTTTTAAATTATCGAACATTTTTAAAAAACTTTACAAAAAATTCCCAAATACAAAATAAATACTTCCAAACGCATGAATTTAAGAATTTAATTTTATTTAATTACTGTTCAGTAAAGTTAAATATATATAATAAGATATTTCATAAAGAATAATTAATAGATTTAAAATCATATTTTTCAGATTTATTTTCATTCATTTTGTATTGAAACACATTAAACATAATGCAATATTTAAGACTACAGTTTTATACTAGTTTAACTAATTAATATATTTTTACATGTATAAATAAATATTTTTTTATATAGAATTTAAATATTTATAATAAATATCTTAAATACTTGCAAAAATATAAAAATATAAACAAAATATATTTTTGCTAGACTTAATTAAATTAGATTATTATAGTTATTTATTAAATTATGTTGATTTATTAACGGTCGCAACATTCCATTAACTTAAATGCTTTACAGAGTGAATTTAATGTTTCAACTATGTTATTGATTATTAATAATTTAAAGAATTCAAATATACTTAATTATATAAATTATGATTTACAGCACATGTTGGATGCTGGAAAGAATCTGTATAAAAGGCAATAGATTCAACAACAAATGCAATTTGTTAATAGCTTTTAATAAAGCTAAATATTGAGTTAATCGAATTAGATTCGCATTTTTAAGCATCGAATTGGATATCTTATTTCCCAATCAACCTGCAATTACTACTTCTAATTGGCATGCTGCACAGCATAACAGAAGCTGCTAGCTAGCAAACTCATGCCAGCACCGTGTCGCAAAGCTGATTGCTACGAGGCTAACGCATATTTGACAGCCAACTGCTCGCAGTGTTGTCATCACATTGCCGTATTTCATATGTTACAAAAAATATTTGCCCTTGCTATTGAACGTTAAATATACAAATTCATTATTTAAAAATTAAATGAAGCTGGCAAAATAAGAATTTTTCATTTATTTAAAGTCGTTTAGCTGTAAATAGCACTGAAAGTTTGTCCCGTTTGGCCTTGCACTCTCTGGCAACCCTGCGGCATTGACATAGCGGCTGACACGTATGGAACACATGCAAACAAAAGCAACACACCAATATACCAACACAAACAAAACCCGTAAAGAAAATTTTTTTTTCAACGTTCACAATTTGCGTGGAGCTGGGGAGCTGCTGAAGCTAAAAAAATTGGAAATATTGTGGAGAAATTTAATAAAAATTCTCAACGAGCCGTGGTAAATAGTTGAGCAGTTCAGAGCTGTGAATAATTTTATTTTGTTACTGTGATTTGTTGTGTGTATGATTGCTTAAATTTGTACTTTTCGTTCTTGGTTCACTTTCGATAAGTGCTGTGAGCAAGTGCAAGAACAACAACAAGAAAAAAGAACAAGAACGAGCAACAGCAGCGGGCGAAGGAAAAAAGGCATTGACGAAAATAATAATACGCTCTTAAACAGTTATTCCCACGCCTGTTCGTGTGTGTTTGTTTGTGTGTGTGTGCGTCTATAGGTAAGTGTTGTTGCATTCGAAACTTCAATTGCAAAAATATTCAAAATTATACATTCAATTTCGTACGCCTTATGCGGCTTTCTTTGTCTCGCCGACGTTTTGCGTTCTCCGCTGTTGTCAATTGCGTGTGTGCGTGGTTTGATGTGTGTGTGTGTGTGTGTGTATGCATGTGTGTATGTTTATGAACATTTGGCTATTAATTTTATTTAAAATATGATTTATTTTCACAATACAATTTTATTGTCTGCTTTATTATTGATTTTTCGAGCAACGTACATATGTATGTGACAAATGTGTTCCCCCCCTCCAGCCCATCTGCCTGCTTGCCTTTCGCTCGAAGTGTGCGTGTTTTTTTTGTGTGTGTGTGTGAAGCGGCTTTTGCTGCGTGTCCATATGTGTGTGTGTGTGTGTGTGTGTGTCACCAGCGCGCTGAAGAAATCAATACATTTTTAAATAATATATACAATGGAAAAATAGAAAACAAACAACAAAGCTTTCCGCATGCCAGCACCTGAAACAACAAGAGCAACAACAACAACAACAAACAGCAGCATTCTGTTGTGTTGTTCTTTTTGTTGTTCTTTTTCGTATGATACACATCTATGCATGTACAAAGTTGCTTTTGTTGTTATTCGTGTTTGCATTTGGCTGTTTTCTGGAATTTTCTTAATGTTTGCCTTTGCAAGTTATTACTGTTGTTGTGGTTGTTGTTATTAATATTATTATTGGCACAGTGATGGCCATTGCATTAGGCACACATGTTTGACCGGCGAATAAGGTTATGTAGCAATTAGAGTTTAACACAGTTCGCAGTCGTGTCACGACGTGCTACATGCTCTTAATCGAGTTTTTCTTTTATTTATGAAACATTTAAAAACTATTGTCGCATAAAAACTAAAACATTTTAAAATATAAATTTAAAATGTTTTTGTTGCGGCTGTCATTAGTTAATTTAATTAAATATAAACATAAATTTGTAGGGTATCCTATAGTCGAGTAATGCTTAAGTGCATATAATTGTCTTAAAATATGCTAACTTATTTGGTTGTAGGGTATCCGCAAGTCGATCACTCTTTAATTGAAGTACTTTTACTTGTTGCTGTTTTTGCATTAATACGCAAATAGACAATTAATTATTTAATTGTGCGCACTTATAAACTCAGCATACACACACACACACACACACATACACACGCGCACACACACACACACGTGCAACTTGTATCTGCATCTTTTGAAACGTATTTGTATCTTGTATCTTGCATCTACTGCTGCTGCTGCTGTTGCTGCAATAAAATGCAGCAGCGAAAAGTTTTTGCCATTTGTTGAAAGTGAAAGTTGAAGGAGCAGCAGTGGAAGGCGACGAGGAGTTGCATGCAACGTGCACCTGCCACAACATTCATACATATATGTACTTATATGTACATATATTCTATGCGTCCTTGAAACATTTCACAATAATAACAACAACTTTGTCTAAGCTGAGCTTCTCTCTCACACACCCATACACACACAGACACACACACACACACACACACACAGTCTCTCTCAAATTTCTCGCTTCCTTCTTGTCGTTTCAGAACACAACAACAACTGCAACAAGATGTCCAGTTTGCCACGTCGCATCATTAAGGAGACGCAACGTTTGATGCAGGAGCCGGTGCCCGGCATCAATGCAATTCCCGATGAGAATAATGCTAGATATTTCCATGTGATTGTCACCGGTCCGAATGATTCCCCCTTCGAGGGGGGCGTCTTTAAGCTGGAACTCTTTCTGCCCGAGGATTATCCAATGTCAGCGCCCAAAGTTCGTTTCATCACAAAGATCTATCATCCGAATATCGATCGTTTGGGCCGAATTTGTCTCGATGTGCTCAAGGATAAATGGAGTCCTGCCCTGCAAATACGTACCATCTTACTATCCATCCAGGCGCTATTGAGTGCCCCCAATCCCGATGATCCGTTGGCCAACGATGTCGCCGAATTGTGGAAGGTCAATGAGGCGGAAGCTATACGTAATGCCCGTGAATGGACCCAAAAATATGCGGTCGAAGACTGAAGTGTTACGGGGGGTGGGGCGGGAAGTAACAACGAAAGATGGGGAAAAATTATGGTGCGATTTGTGGGAGTTGTGGGGTGTGGTGGGGGGTTTATACAGCGGGTACAGGGCGGGGAGGGGATTACACACTACAAGAACAAGAACAACAACAACCAAAACGAAATGAATGCAAAACAACAACAAGAAATTCATTTAATATACTTTTTTTTTCTTGATGTCTCGGGGGGGGGAATTTTGTCTATGATATGATGAAGATGAATCAGTTGATTATGATGTAATGATAATGATGTTATAAGAAAATATACTTTGCAATTCACACACACACACACACACACACATACAGGCATACAGAACTCAAATCAAATACGTGAGATCTGAGAAATGGTAACAACAATAATTATAATAAAACAGAAACAAAAAGAAATGAAAAGAAAGGGAAAACTTTAACTATAATTATAATTATTGATATTAGCAAACAATGCTCGTACATATATGACTTAATAGTGCCGTTTATATAGTATAAACATTGCTTTAAAGAACAGAACCAGAAAACTAGCAAATGCATTTCAATTTGAGAGAATGAACGTTTATCTCTTGTATCTCAATCTCTCTCTCTCTCTCTCTCTGCGCCTCTCTCTTTCTCTCTCTGTCTCTCTACTTCTCAATTAACAATATTGTCAGCTATTCTCAAAGTTCAAAGCTTTTCAATTTGTCAGTTTTCAGATTGGTTGTGTTCTGGGTCCTCAGCTTTTTGATCAATATGTACGACATGATTGAATAACATGATTAAGAAATGAGCCTTTTATGGAATTAGTACTTTACACACGTAATAAATAATATATATACATATATATATTATATAATATTAATAAAAAAAAAAAGCAAATAAATAAAAATCAAAATCACCAAAAATATTTATTGTTGACTTTTTAATGGATTTCTTCAGGGGGATTTTTCAGCTGCTATGGATATCGGATATGCTAAAATCGTTTACCAATTTTTGTAAATATTTCATAATTTTTACTTTATTTTAAACAGTTTTTAAATATATTATTTATTATTTGTATTTATTTATTTAATAGTTACATCTAATTTAAATTAACACTGACTTATTTCTAAAGCGCTGGCTGCAAAATGTGGTTTATATATTTACATATTTATATATTTACATTAATTTATACAAATTATAAAACAATTTTATTAAAAAACCATAAATGAAATAAAACTATAAAATATGAATAAATGCAAATATTTTTCACATTTCGGACTTTGAAAACGTCTTAAAATATTTTTATGATAATTTCAAAACAATTTCGTTCAATTAAAAAATAGGAAACATTAAAAAAAATTCTTTCTAAATTTCTTAACTCATAATTTAAAAATAACAAAAACTTTTGAACAAATGGAAACGTTTTAAAAAACTTTAGATATATTGGAAAACAGCTTTTTGAGTATTTCAAATAAATATAATAATATTTATAGTTCGATTGTTATTATAATAATAATAATATATTTATTATGTATAATAATATTTAGTAAAACTAGAAAAAATAAGTAATAAAATTAATAAAAATTGATAAAATTCTTAGAACTCATAAAAAACTTTTAAAATATTCAGAAACATTTTCGAAAATTTTAAATTGTTGGAAAATATTTGTAATTTGTATTTAGAACATTTCAGAGTTGTTTAAAAATATTTATAATAAATATAAGAACATTTTATGGGCTATTAAAAAAATAAATAGAAGTATTTATTGCGGCGGAGCATTCTATAAATCATTTAAAAAACTTCAATGTTTTTAGAAAATAAAATAAAATTTAGTTGCCACATGGAAAGCAAATCATTTGAGAGTGTTAAACTATAAATAGATTGAAAAGATTCGGAGCGTTATGCAGGCATCTATGGATAGTGTAGCATCGCTGGGTGTTCACCTGAAATTTGCATACGTAATTCAAGGCATCTGGCTGGATGACAACGATGTCCTCTGAGTGCAGTTGTCAATCATTTGCCTTTTCTCTTTCTCTTTTTTTTTCTTTTTCGCTTCCCTTTTGTTTTGTTGTGTTACGTAAGTGGGCGGGTGGCTGTTGGGGGTGGAAGGGCGGAAGGGTGGATGCGGATGCGGTTGCGGATGAGGATGCGGATGCGGATGCGGATGCAATGGCTGGATTAAACCCTTTTTTTATGGGGTGACCAAATTGTTGGCCACACCCTCGTACCGTTAGCATGCGCCTGCTGATTGGATGCGCGTCTCTGTGTTTCTATGCGTCCCCCGTAGTTGTTGTTGTTGTTGTTGTTCGAGTTGTTGTTCCTGTATTGCTGTTGCTGCTGTTGTTGTTGTTGTTGTTTTGCTCCTCGAGGCTGTTGCATGCCAGGCTTCAGCTTTGGCTTTGGCTGGGCAGTCAAATGTCGAACCTAACGATTTTTTTTTTGCACTTTTACTCTGTCTCTCTTTCTCTCTCTCGCTCTCCCTCTCTCGTTCTCTCCCTCTTTTAGTTAGTTTTTGCTGTCTATGTGATGTATTTTTTTGTTGTTCTCTTCATGTCCAGCTCCATATAGCTTTTTATCGCATTAGACTCTCACACCCCGAAACGTTCAACGCATATGCAGATTGCCTCACAGTGGGCGGCAGCTGGAGGGGTGGTGGCAAGGGACATGGTCCGGTTGCGAGGGGGGAGGGGGAGGGGAGGGGAGGGGTGCGGCAGGTGTTGGCTATGCGCTTGAGGTGAGGATTTTTATCGGCAGCAGCTTCATTGTGTGTGCTGTGTTTGCATAGACAAAGGCGAGGCCGAAACCCAAGAACGAGACGCGGACGAGGACGAGGACGAGGACAACGACGAGGACGAGGACGAGGACGAGGATGAGAACGAGGATGGCAACGAGGTCAAAAGTGGGTGAGGAGCTGCTTTTGTGGAAGGGGGAGCAGACTAGGCGCCAGGTTCGGGGCTTGGCCATGGCCAACAACTGGTCAGCTATTAATCGTTTTGTGAAGTTGAAAGTCCAGAGTGTAGCTTCTGCAACGTCATGTGTGGCACCTGCTGCAGGCTAAAGGCAAACCCAACGCCTCCTATCTCTGTCTCGCTCTTTGTCTGTGTTGTGTGTGTTGCATGTTGCATGTGGCATGTGGCATTTGGCAGCGGCTAAGCATATGCCTTGCTACGTTACCTCGCAGCCATGAGATAAGACATTGTCCCTAAGTCTCAAACTCAGTCTCAAACTCAGTTTCAGTCTCAGCTTCGTAAAAGCCGGAAACATTAGGCCTTGCTTCGATCTCTTGTTGCTGCTACTGCCACTGCCACTGCCACTGCCACTGCTGCTTGCCACAGCAGCCACAGCTGCTGATTTATGTGACAATTTTGCGTTGCGCTCATAATTCGTGGCAAGCTTTATCAGATCTTTAACGTTGCCCATCTTATCTTATCTGCCCGCAGGCCCTTATCAACAAAAAACTGGTTGTTAGCCAACTTAAATTGGTTAATTGGCCAAAATCACGAACCATTTTATGCGTGAACTCTCGCCAAATGGCTGAAATATCACGTTCTTTTGTATTGCCACAAATGCATTATGAGAAACTCAACTGTAAGCTGCATGAAAAGTAACTTTTGCGGAAGCTTTTGCTTGAGCCACTGAAATCGTGAAAGCACGTTAATAACCTTAGCTTAAAAGAGTGCAACACAGCTCACTTTAAAGCAGCTTTTGCGATTAATCTTGCAGTAAAAGCTTAGCTAAAAAAGTCATACAAAAAGTAAAAGCAGTAAGGTGAAAGCTTAATGCGAACTCTAGACGAGTAGGGAGCTTTTAAGTAGCAGCTTTTGGATTAATTTTTATAGATAAGATAAGAATTATAAGAAATTGCAGTGAAATCATCAATATAAAAACTTTGGGCTGCTGAAAAAGCTCCTTTTTAAGGAGCTTTCATTTAGAAAGTATTTTTCTAGTAAAGACATTAAATTAAATTAAAAGCTGAAATCTTTGAAATGAATGAAATCTTTGTCAGAACTTGAACTTCAACAACTTCAACTGAAAACTTCAAATTTGTTTTAAAGCACATTTCGCAGAGCTTTTTGTCGTAGTTAAGAGCAATAGCATTAGAAGACTTTTGAGCTCTTGGCTATTCTTAAGCAAAATATTGAAAATATAAATATAATTTATAGCCTAAAGCTGAATCCAGAGCTTTGAGCTAGTTTTAAGAAGCTTTTGATGTAGATTGTTTCAATAAATGTATTATCTTTCATTTTAAATTAGCGCTAAAAATAGTGTTTATTAATTCTACTGGAAGTAATTCAATTATTTTTAAGTGTTCATGTGCTTTTAAGGCAAATATTGCAGTTGAGTGAGCTCGACTGTAAAAGACCCTGTAGTTGTTCTGTAAATAGAGCAAATTATGCTAATCATGAAGTGAATAAATTGTATGCATTACGTTACGTTACGTATCCTAATTGACTCCTTGCACTTTTAAAGTACAGGGTCGGCAAAATCAAGTCGCAATTTAAGCTGTCAAAACTAAACAAGTTGCAAGTAATCCATTTGAAAACAATATATATATATATATATAGATATATGTTAAAGGAGATGGCAGTGCATGTAGCTATGTGAGATACTTCGCATCCATCTAACTAACTATCGCATCTATTCACACGAGAATCTACTGTATAAACTGTTGAAATTATCCGCAAGAACAACAATTTAGACGTGTTGTCTGTGCGCTTCAAATGATCCAATGGCAAAACAAATAAACAATACATGAAGTACAGTATATCATGTAATACATGTATATATATATATATATATATATATACATATCATATGTATCATATCTTGGATGTTTGTATATATGTTTACATGGTCGCATAGTCTGCAGACAGTTTTTGCTTTTGGCCCAAACAAAATGCCCAAAAAGCTGCAATGGGTGCTGCTTCTTCTCTCTTCCTCTTCTACATATAGGGAGTATGTTTTTCTCTCGCTCTCTCTATCTCACTCACTCTCTCACAGTCCTTCTCTGCTGCATCCTTGTGCTCGTCCATTCGCACAAAACCGAAACAAATAATTGATGAAACAGCAAAGCGCACGTAGGGATTTTCGAGCCGTCTCTCTGCCACACCCACCCCTGTCCGCCCTTTGCCCCATCCGGCTGCAAGTCCAGGCCGTGCAACTAACTGTGCCGTCCCTCCTACTCCACCTCCTCGTCCCCCAAACTCTCCATGTGCTGTTGTCCTGCGCCAGCTGCGTATGAGGAGACGCATGACGTTGCCCACATGCGACGTTAAGTACATGCCACACACACACACACACACACACACACACACACACCAACACACACACACAGGCTTATACACATACATATATATGTATTTATATATATATTTATATATATTCCTGTACGTGCGCACTTATCGATTTTCTGCTTCAAAGCAAAATGCGCCCAAAGCGCCGACGGAGTTGCTCGCTCGGACGGTCGAGCAGTCGGACGGTCGGATTGTCGGACAGTCGGTCGGTCGGTCGTTCGGTCGGTTAAGCTCAACTAAAGAGCCAGCAAACGACGATCCCCCCGGTCAACCCCTCAGTCAGACAGCGTGCCCAAAAATACCTCCCCTTTTGGGTTTTCCCCCCAGCTTCGCATAGGCGTGACTCGTAGGCGATGGACTCTCGCTTGAGTCGACGTCCCGTTGCCGTATTAACGCACAGAGCAAGGCAACAACAACACTATCAACAACCACACACACACACACACACACACACACACAGGACGACAAAAAATATTTGCCAGCGAGCAAAAAACTTTTAATTCAACCAATTTTTCTGCAACATACGAACCAAAAAGGACCCAACAACAACAACAACAACAACAACAACAACAACAACAACAACAACTACAACTGCAACAAGAACAACAACATTAACAATAAGAAACATAAGTTTGAATACTCCCAACTTGCAAGCATCAAATTTTAATATTTTTATTTTTAATTTTAAATCATTTTTTGTTTATACTAATTTGTGAATTATTTAAATTAATTGATTTATTTTATTTCAATTACTTTATTGTTTTTATTTTTTTAATGTTCTTATTTTTTTACTTTTCAATTGAGATTCTAATTCTTAAGAGTTTCTAATTACCCAATTTCAGTTCTTAATTACTTACAAAACATTAATTAATTCTAATGTTAATAAGTTGCTTTAATTTAGCTCTTACTTTAATTCAACTTTAATTTTAAATGCATATATAAATATATAAATATATAAATATATAAATATATAAATATATAAATATATAAATATATAAATATATAAATATATAAATATATAAATATATAAATATATAAATATATAAATATATAAATATATAAATATATAAATATATAAATATATAAATATATAAATATATAAATATATAAATATATAAATATATAAATATATAAATATATAAATATATAAATATATAAATATATAAATATATAAATATATAAATATATAAATATATAAATATATAAATATATAAATATATAAATATATAAATATATAAATATATAAATATATAAATATATAAATATATAAATATATAAATATATAAATATATAAATATATAAATATATAAATATATAAGTATATAAATATATAAATATTATTTTATATAAAAATACATAATATTATATATATATTTTTAAAATTTCCCATTTAACCTTGAATTGCAATTCCGTTTGCCATTATTTAGTTTTGCGTGCCAATTCCATGCGTTCCAAGTGTGCTTATTGCTTAAGTTTCTGTTTTAAATTATCAGAATTTTACTTAATAATACATTTTTGTAAGTTTATTTGTTTCCTCAGATTTGATTTTAAATTAGTTTTATTTTGAAACATTTTTTGGTATTATTGAATCTTTTTTCGCTTTAAAATAAAAAAAAGGAATTATTTATTTGAATAGTATAATAATATTAATATTGTCTCTCTAATTATTTGGTTTTCAGTTAATTTTTCTCTTGAGTTTATAGTATTACAGATACCCTTACTTTGATTTCTCTGTCTATATTTTCTGCTCTATTTTTAAATATTTTAATTTCTCTCCTTTTTCGTTTTATGAACTAAAATTGAATTAAAATTAAAAATTATTTATGAATTAAAATTTAAAATAAAAACAAAATTATAAATTATGTAATGCTACTACAATATCCTTACTTTGAAGAGTATTCATTTAATGACAGCATGTGAGCCCAGCCTTTGTGTGTGCCTCAATGCGATGCATATATGTACACTTACATATAGACCTATGTTTGCCACTGCGCTGTCCCTAAACACACACACACACACACACACGCACGTAAGAGGAAGAGGAAGAGGAAGAGGAAGAGGCTGAAGCTGGAGAAGACAGAACTATCCAACCAAACAGAACCGAACCGCACTGAACCCAATAACAAAAGCAACAAGAACCAAACCCAGAAACCAAAAACCAAAAGCAAACCAAAAACCGAACCGAACCGAACCGAGGCCGCCGCACTCGAAACCAATGCAAGTTCAGCCTTCACTCCTCCGCACTCCTTGACCAGACCAGACTGAGAACTCCCACACACACACACACACAGACACACACACACACACACACACACACACACACAGAGACACAGAGACAGAGAGACAGAGACACAGTGGACAGCAGAGAAGCCTGAGAATTGAGCCGCCATTTTACTGCGCCCAGTTGTGCAGCCTTGCACCCTTTTGCAGTGGGGCTGCAGGTGCGCAACCCCATCACCTCTCCCACCACACGGTCGAAACTCAATATACAGCGTTTACCCTTGCAACGTTAGCCCCTCTTCCCTGCCCCTCGCTCTGCTGTACAAGTTGATTGCGAGCAAAATTTCCGACCTATCGCATGCAGTAAGCTCGTTGTTGCGTTTGTTGTTGTCGTTGTTGTTGTTGTTGTCGTTGTTGTTGCCGTTTTTTGGACCTGCATGCGTGTGTGTGGCAGACACGCACACACACACACACACACAACATGTGGCAGGCAGTTCATGTGGGTTGCCATTTTGTGCGAATTCCTTGCCTCGCTTTTTGTGATATCAATTAAGGATATGCTCGCTTATTTTTCGGAGCGATAGGCAGACTCGACTCGTACAGTCCAGCCACGCCTCACACACACACACGCACACGCACACGTACACGCACATGCACATGCACACATACACCCAGAGGCATGTATGGGTCCATATGCACACACGTCATATGGGGCAAGCTCACAGAACTTTCAACTTGCAACTTCATGTGCAGCTCATCTATACGTCCCCAACGTTGTTCAATGCCTTGTTCTATGCTTTTTTGGACAACAGACGAGCGAGATGGCTAGCTAGAGAGAGAGCGAGAGAGAGAGCGAGAGAGAAAGGGAGAGGAAGAGGGAGTGGGTGTGTGAGTGTGAGTGAAAGGCAGAGAAAGAGAGAGAGAGCGAGTGTGTGTGTGTGTGGAAAGGAGTAGAAGTGTGGCAGCAGCATACAGTGTACAGTATACAGAGTTGCATGTGCGTGTGCGTTGCTGCTCCTTGTGTGTGTGTGTGTGTGTGTGTGCGTGTGTGTGTGCGCCTTAATGGAAATTGGTTTTATGCATGTTGGCTTTTGTTTATTTTTACAATTTTGATGATGTTTTGCAAAATGCGAGTGGCAGCCACAGCCGCAGCCGCAGCAGACGCAAAACGCAGCCGCCTCACCAAATGGACATATCTATGCCCCTTCCCCTCTTTACCTATCTTCATCTCTCTCTCCCTCTCCTTCTCTCTCTCTCTCTCTCTCCCTCTGTGTCTTTCTGTCGCTTTCTTTGCTTTCTCTGTCTTTGTTGCATGTTGTGTGTCGACTGTACTTCCGGTCACTGCATTACGTATGTTTTGTGTGCTACGCAGAGTTGCCATCAAAACAAAATGGCGTTGCATTGTCGAAACCAAAATCGAGTTCGAATTCGCATACGAATTGCGATCTCGAATCGTAGCTGGCTTTACTATCTTTCGATTTCGAATATCAAATCATTGTCGAATGGGTTTCGAGTTCGAATTCGCATACTTAGCGTATCTTGACTGTACTGCTAGTTTAGTGTGTACTACAGTTGAACTACGATACAGCGAACGTTGTGTGCGAACAGTAACATTTAAATGCTACAAAGTACAACGAAATTTCAAATTATTTTCGATTATATTAAAATGAATTCGAATTCGAATTCGAATACGAGTTTATCAACTGCAGTTGAGCTACGCTATAATGAACTTTTCTATCATTAAATTAGTTTTGTCTCTGTATAAATTTCTACTTAAGTTTTAGTCATAAGGTGGTATGACTGTCTTGAACTCGAATTCGAATTCGAATTCGAACTCATATACAAATGAGCTGCGCTCTAACGAACTTTTCAAAACTAATTTAACTAAATCAAATTTTCTTTTCACTCCTGACTATAAAATTCTTTACTTTAGAATTTTCGACTTAAGTCTTCATAAAGAGGTATGCCTGTAGTACGCATATGCAACAGAAATAAAACACATGTTACAGACAACATATCGCATTTCAATAAAAAGTTTGTGAAGCTTTCAAAGCTTTGGATTAAGCTGAAACAAAAGCAGCTGCAAACAAGTTTAAATTGAACTTGAAATTGAAACCCAAATGTTGCATTAATGATCTTAAATTTCCAGGCATTGAGAAAGTAATGTTTCGCATGAGTAGTAGCAGGTATGCTGAACTCAGAGGTACCCTGTAGCTGGTTAAATTATTAAGAAATTGGCGTGTGCATTAAGCTGCAGCTCACATAAACAAATATGCTGCCAAGAGGGTTTAAACATAAGCTCGATTAAATATTTAAGTGTTGTTCGACTACGAAATACCCTGTAGACTGCAATGCAATCAAATACAGATTGCAAGCGTGTACTTATGTATGCATTTTTATGTGCATCTACGAGTATTACATATGTAGGTGCCTTACCAATATTTACATTTAATTCGACTATGCGATACCCTGTAAACCGCAATGCAAGTAAATGTAGAGTGCAAGCGAGTAAGACTATTATATATGTCTAATGTATATGGTAATACTTATAAGTGTAAAACCATTTCCTAAACGTTGCTTGACGACGAGATACCCTGTAGACTGGAAAACATATAAATGTATGTAGATTGACAGTGTGTATTTATATATGTATATAAGAAGCAAGATTTACATGCTCGGCAAGTTAATCGACTATGAGATACCCTGTAAACTGTAATTCAAGTATATATAGATTGAAAATTTTAATTTATTTATGTGCAATTATATGTAAGAAACTTTATATGTGTGTATAAGAAGCAATTCTAAGATAACCTGCGGGTTGCTCTACTGCAAGTTACCCTGTAATCTGTTGCACTAATAATCTCAGATTGCAACTGAATACAAACAATAATTTGGTACACAATATTTATGCATATGCCAAAACTAACACCAGAATCTATATACCCTATACGTTGCTCGGCTGCGAGATACCCTGTAACTTGTAAAACATATAAATACAAATGCAATACATGCAGAATTTGAAAAGTAAAGCTTATAGAGACACGCAAGTCCTTTAGCTTGCTCGACTGGGAGATACCCTGTAGCTACTCAAATAACTAAATACACACAAGGTTTACACTTGTCAAATGCAATTTAATTGAATATAAATGTATATACATATATGCACTATATACAGTACTTACTGTACTTGGCTTAAGCAGGAAATGCATTGATTTGACAAAGTTTTTCCGAGTTTTCCGATCGATTGTTGCACTAAATATTCACTGAGCTCTTCGGAAAATTGCCGAACAACATGCGGCAACATTGGAGGGGGACATCATTAATCAAGGGCCTGAATGGAGTGCGGCTGCCCCCCATGGGGCAAGAAAACAAACAGAATCACACCTACAGCTGTGTGGGTTGGCTGAGTGGAGTGCGGTGGGGGGGAGGGGGGAGGGGGTGGGGGTTGGAGTGGCAAGCTAGCCTTGGATCGGGCCATTGTTGCTGCCACCATCAATAATAAGGCAATGTGGCAGCTAACTGCCAGAATTAGTTGCAAGCATTTATTTATGACTCTTTGTTGCAACGGCGACGCTCGACTGGCAACTTGCAACTTGCAGCGTGCAACGTGCAGCGTGCAACGTGCAACGTGCAGCATGCGATTTGCGAGTCGCCACTCTTGACTTCCGACTGTGCATTGTTTTTGGGCGCCAACTTGCTGATGCTGCGCTGTGGTGCAATGTGGTGCAATGTGGTGCAATGTGGTGCAATGTGGTGCACTGTTGCACTGTGGCACTGCTCACTTGCCACCTGATTTATGGCTAACTAATCGACTAGACAATAATTGGCCCTCTAGCGGTCTTCTCACTTCCTGTCACCTTGTGGCAGCTTGGTCAACGACAATTCTCAAATCTCATTAGAGTTGTGCCCCGCTCTCTACCCCTCTCACTTTCCACTCCATCCCCCCTCCCTGTAATGGTGTCCATGCAAACTGGCAATCAACAGACGAAAACTCATCATTCTCTTTCTTCATTCTCATCATGTTGAAGCGAGATGCGTGGCAGAGACAGCTACAGGCAACAGGCAACAGGCAAGTGGCAAGTGGCAAGCGACTGTGGCATGCTGCAAGTGGAAACCAAAGCTGATTAGCATAATACCTGGTAATTAGATGCATGTAATTAATTTTAATTGTGCCTGCTCTCTGCCTATGCACAACTTTCGCACTTTCCCAAGCGACAACAACAGCAACAGCAACAACAACGGCAAGTGCAACTGCAACTGCAACAACTTGTTGCACTTTGCATTGTTTCAACTCATTCAGCAAAAGTTGTTGAGAGTTTTGCGCTAATCTTCAAACTTGCATCACTGCCAAAAGCTTATCAAGCGTCGTTCGTGATGATGTTGCAAACAAGTGACAGATTTTCGTAATGACACTACAGTGGGGCAACGCTACAAAGAACTTGACAGCAAAACAAACACACACATTTAACTTATTCAAGTCAATAGAAATATAATTTGTGTATACATATATAATATTTCATTTAGATAGTTATCACTGTAGCACGGTTCATTATAGCGTTGCTTGACTGTGGCTGCGTTATATCATATTTATATTTAGGCTTACAGTTAATTACCAAAATGATTTCACGCTTTCTGTACAAATTTGTCGAGTTTCCCATAGTCATGAGTTACTACTGTACTGACTTCGAATACGCATACAGTCTGTACTGTGCTGGTGTACACAAGCTACAGTTGAACCCAGCTAAAATAAACGTTACGAGAATTCTTATATCTGTAATGTGTAAAGAGTTTGTCATAAGGAGGCAGGACTGTACTGTATCTGAGTTACATAAAAACTCTTAACTCCAATCAAAGCCGCATTAAACTACAGTTGAGCTAAGCTATAATGCACTTTAATACAATTGTTCACCTACGGGTGGTAAATGCGAATGTCTGTGTACAGTAGTACCCTTCTATAAGCGAAAGTTCGTGTCATTCTTAGTATAAAGTTACCCATAAATAGTAACTCAGTAACTCCCACAGCGGAAAACGGATACTTAACTGAAAAGTTACTCCCCAAAAGGGGAAAATAGGGGTATTTTTATAGTACTCTCTTAGTGCAAACTGATGCCTAAATGACGTGGGAAATAGGGGAATTTATACCCTATAATAACTTTGTACACGTGTATGTAACAGCAGAAGGAGGCATCTCCGACCCTATAAAGCATACATATTCTTGATCAGCATCAATAGTCGAGTCTATTGAGCCATGTCCGTCTGTCTGTCCGTCTGTCTCTATGAACGCGTCGATCTCAGCAACTATAAGAGCTAGAGACATCAAATTTAGCATAAAGGTTTCTGTATACCCTCTCCAGATTGAGTTTATGTTGGATTTTCGATACCTTTCCCCCCTCCCTCGCATTTCTCAAAAGTAGACCCTTCTAACTTGGCAAGTGCTTAAATAATATAATATTATAGCCGTCCTACAAGTTTCATTAAGATCGGTCTATAAATAAGAGAGATAATTCGATAATAAATGTTGCATTGAATCTCTTGCGCTATGCGGGCAGCAAATGTGTGCGAGCGAGACAGCGAACGACTGCGTCACAAGCATATGCACATATATGAAGTGTCGTAACATCTGTTATGTTCTTACTTATCTTATAATCTAAACTGTACAGGGTTTTATACTGTCGGGCGCGCTCGTTTTACAATATTTAGACTCTGTACTTTAGGTTTTATTTGACTTCGTTTGAATATTTGTAGTTAATTCGAAAATGTCTAACAGATTACAGCAAGTACAGAGGGAAACTAACATAAAATCTAAGACTCATCAATACAATTGAAGAATTGGGGGGTAATTATGTAGTTCAACGGGATATTAAACATCCCCGCGCGTGGTAAATCGGGTGTAGTTGTAGCTGTCGCCTAATGCCTGAAAATGACTGAATCAAGGGTAAAGCAAACATTTGAGTAAAGCTTAAAATATCTACTCACCAGGAGGGAAACACACACCAAGGTGGGAAATGTACCCCACGCGTGGGAAATGTGACTCGATGTATTTTATGGCAAACATTGGGTTTCCTGCATCAGGATAAACTGCTCAAAGGAAGCACAAGAAGAACATTTGAAATTGCCACCGTTGGGGCATAAAATGAACATAACTAGGAGATGCTAAAGATAATGAGTTGATGTATATATATATATAGGAGCATATAGGAGTGTATGAGTTAGAAGAAGAAGCAGCAGCAGCAGCAGCTTGTTGGCTGAAATGTGAAAGTGAATTCAGTTTCTCGTTGTGGTCACTTATGGAAAAGTTGTTAACTTTGTTTGCAACTCGTTCTGCATCCACAGGTGGCACTCGATTAATAGCTGCAGCCACACACCCATATAACCATACACTCACCCACACACACACCCACACACACACACACACACACACACATTTATATATGTTTGCGTATTTGAATTACTTCTTATTCCGACAAATTTCACATTGTTGGGTCTGTGACGCCGTCGGCGCCTTACAAAACACTCGAAAGCGGCAAACATGCAACATGCAACACAATTTGCATTTCCACGTAGTCCGCCCACGCTGCCTGCCCTGCCCTGCCCCGCTGCGCTCCACGCCTCTGCCCAGCACTTACCCCCCTTAAATGTTGAGCTGCTCACATACGTTGTTACTTTACCTGTGCCTGAGTCTGTCTCTCTCTCTCTCTCTGTCGCTCTCTCTTTCTCTCTCTCTCTCTGTCGCTCTCTCTCGCTCTCCCGCTCTTTCTGGCAGTCTGTCTCTAGTCGTAGCTTCCATTTTAATTGCCGCTTAATGTTAACGAATTGAAATGCAGAAGCCAAAGACTTGTTCTTTCTTAGCGGTTTCTTGTTGTTCTTTTCGTTGTTGTTACACTTGTTGTTGCTAAGTGTAACTTATTGTTGTTGTTGTTGTTGTTGTTGTTGGTTTTCGCTCCGTTTGTTGTTCGCTTAAAAATCCATTTTCATTTTGACACATTTGCATTTTGTTACAAATTTCACGAGAAATTGCTGCTGCGGCTGTTTCATAGAGAGCTCAATGCGAAATCACACACACCAACAAATTGAATAAAATGTGTAAGTGATCGACTAGCGGTTACCCTGTAAATATAGATGACATGCAAGCAAACTAAACCTGGCTGCATTCTTAAGAAATGTGCATAAATGTTCACAATAGATTGCATTGATTAGTAACTTGTCATTTTGTGCTCGACTACCAAATACCCTGTAAATATTGCCGAGTAAACTAAACCTTATAAGCTTCTTGGAGAAATAAGTTTAATTTTGATCACTTGTGTATGTATATATGAGCATATCATAACGTGCTCGACTACCAAATACCCTGTAATTTTTGTCAAGCATAATCAAACTTATTATTATTTGCTGCATTGGAGTTGCGAGTATCTAAACGCAAATAATTGATGGCTCTGATGAGTATAGTAATTGAAATTGATTGACTCGAATAGCAGTTACCCTGTAAATGTTGGCAATCAAAACTAAACTATGAGACATTTCATTTGCTTCATTGGAATAGATTGTAAATGCAATCAATGGATTCTGTTTATGAGTATATTAATGATAATTTATTGTGCTGAACTAGCAGTTACCCTGTACCTTTCGGAAAGCGTACTTAGCTTTGCTTCAATTTATTTATCTTATTGGAAAGTCTGTTTAAATGTGAATATAATATATGTATATAATACATAAATCAGAAGTGCATGTGTCTAACTAAAATATACCCTGTACTACAAATACATTTCCCCAGAAATTGTTTATTTAGTTGCATTTATACAATGTTTCACACATATCGGGTGTTGTTTATAAATACATTAATTGCACTAGCATTTGGATGTACTCGACTAGCAGTCACCCATTAATACTCAAATTCTTCACTTGTATATAAAATTTAGATGAGAGTGAAGTAAAGCTTTAAAACTGCTTGTGGCTGATTAAAAAATAAGAATTGAACACATTTTTTAATATACCCTATACATTTATATGAGTTATGCGAGTATATACAACACAAATCATAGATAATCGAGCTTAAATAATCTAAATGGCATATTTTTAAATATGAATTAAAATATGTATAAAGAATATAACAAGTATAATATACCTCTTCTGCACTGATTATAGGGTATGATCATAGTAATTAAAGCCTTTGTTTAAAGATGAGTGCAATATGTGTAAACATATTCAAGTTTGCTTCAAGTGAAGTAAAGAAAACTACTAATTATCGATGGTAACGATCGATAATAACTATCGATAGTTGCTATCGATAGTAGCTATCGATAGTAATTGCTTTTCAAATAGGATTAACTAAGCTGGGAAGTAAAATAACATACATTCTAATTGATTGATTTACATTGTAAATCTCCGTTTTAAATCGGAGTATTTTCGAAAACTTTGCAAAACATTCTGAAAATCTATTTGAAAAAGGTTGGCTTTGTGTGTGTTTGTGGTTGTATTTTTTGTTGTTGTTATTTTTGTTGAGCACCTGAAAGAGGGAAATACGGCGAGCTTCAAAGTTGCTGTCATACTCAGCTAACTAGTATGAATTGCATTTGGGCATATGGTGGTTACCTTCTGGGCAATCTGACCTCCCGCTCCCTATTCCCCTCTCTCTTGCTCTCGCTCTCTCGCCTGTCTCTTTCCCTCCTTTGCACGGTTTGACAGGCACAGCAGGAGCGGAAGATGAAGAACTAGTAGTAGAAGAAGAAGCAGAAACAGGGCAGCAGGCAGACAAATAAACCGCAATGATAAGCAGAGTGCGAGGGCATAGGACACAAACACACACACAGAAAGAGAGAGAGAGAACGAGAAAGACAGAGAGAGAGATAGATAGAGAGAGAGAGAGAGAGAGAGAGAAAGAGAAAGAGCGAGACATAGACAGGCTGGCAGGACTTTCAGGCACTTGTGCATTGAGCCTTTGGGGGATTTTTGCGCTATGTACGCACAACGCAGCTCAGCTGAGGTAAACGGTGAGAGGACGTGCCAAGTGAGGAGGGCGGCGAAGGGAAGCCAGCCAGGCGGCAGAGGAATCGACAAAAATAACCAAAAAATAACGAAAAACAGACTAAAAATAAAAACACACAGAAAAAAAAAAAAAAAAAACTAAAACAGCAAAAAAAAAAAAAAGGAAAAGGTTGCGGCAAGTTCAACGAACTCGACTTCAGTTTTCGGCATGCAGCAAAAAAGGTAAATAATTTCTATATATGCGTGAGTGTCTGTCTATGTGTGTATGTGCGAGTGCATGTGTGTGTGTGTGTGTGTGTGTGTGTGTGTGTGTGTGTGTGTGTGTGATGGAATTACGCAGTGTCACTGAGACGCATGAACTTTGGCAACAGCACATCGAATAGCATTTTGCCAGCCTAAGACACAAATTAATGTTAAGGGAAATGCAATTTGGGGAAAGTGGAATGAATTTACAGCTTTAGAAATGTGCATATATATTATATATATATATATATAAATATATATAGTTATAGCTATAGATTTACTTAAAGTTATATGTAAATATATATTTCTATAGGTAAGTCAGGCATTATAATAAAAACGATATGAAAAATGTAAACTTAGAAATATAATCGAAAGATTTAAGACAATTTAGAATTTGTTGAGCTTGGTTTCCTCTTACTTGTTATTTCCTATTCTATTTATTAAACTGAAAATATTATGTTTGTATTTATTAATACAACATTATAAATTTTTTAATAAGCTTCAAATAATAAATTATATTAATAAATTTGTAATAGATTGTTAATAATAAAACAATAATAACTTACTATTAAACTTAAAATAATGTTATTTAACTTATTAATGTAAAATAATAAATATAGAACTATAAACATTATAATAATTTAAAATTATATTAATAAATTTCTAACAAAATTTCAAATTGATAAACTGTAAATAACAAATTTTAATAAATAATAATAATAATAATTAAAATAAAATAATAATTTTACATTTTAATAAAAAAAGTTGATAAAGCTTTTAGTTGTAAAATGTAATGTAGAACTAATCTATTTAAATTTAAGTAATACTAAATTTTATTAACTTTCAAGAGTTAATAATTAATTTATAATAATAAAATTTAAATAATATATTTAAAATTTAAAATAATAAACTTAAAGTAATAAGTTTTTAATAATTAAAATTAAAATAATAATTCTAAATTTTAATAACAAAAAAAATGGAAAAAGGTTTAAGTTGTGAAATGTAATGTAGAACTTATCTATTAACATTTAATTAATACTAAATTTTATTAACTTTAAAGAGTTTATAATAAATTTAAATAATTTATTTAAAATTTAAAATAATAAATAATAATTAAAATTAAAATAATAATTCTAAATTTGATTAAAACAAAATTTAAAAAGCATTGAGCTACACTAAAGTTAATAAACTTTAAATACAATTATAATTATAGAATTGAAATATTAAATTTAAAATAATATAATATATATATAATAATATAATATAAATAAATAAATTTGTAAAAATAAATTAGAAGTAATAAATTTAAATTTAAATAATACAATATTTAATAATAGATAGTAAATATGTACTTACAAATTCCAGATATTAATTTTATAATAATTAATTTGAAATAATAAATTTAAAATTATAAACTTAAACTTAAAATAATAAATTTATCTTAACTAATTTGTAACAATAAATTCGAAATAATAGACTTGAAATAATAGACTGATATACATAAATTGAACGTAATACATATCTAATAATAATCCTTTTTGAATTTCA
>JAEIFK010000675.1:795000-800000 GCA_018901825.1 Drosophila funebris | reverse complement strand
GCGGAACTAGAGAAGTATAAAGTAATTTTGTCGTATAAGGGTCGTCAAATTCCTTGATTTGCCATATTGACAGTATATGAGATATGATGATCAAATTTAAATTTATGATCTATAAGAATCCCTAAATCCATTACATGATTTAATCTCTCAAGAGGCATCCGATCGAGCGGATCGAGCCTGGTTTAATTTTAACAAATTAGCTTTACAACAGGCAAAAAAGGAATCAAGATCTACTTGTAAAAAATTATAAGAGTTGATGTCATTGTATGTTAATAGATGAAAGATCATTAATGAAGAGATTAAATAGTAGAGGACGGAGATGGCTGCCCTGAGGAACGCCAAATGTTACAAAGACGAGCTTAGAAAGAGATGTTCGAAAAAGCACTTTTTGTATACGTAAACATATATTTTCTTTTATAAAATTCTCTGTTAAATATAAATATCTATATATACTAGAAGAATTGCTAATTAATTTTAGAAAATGTGCAACTGATAGATCTAGGATTACTAAGTGATGCAGATGAGATTAAGGAATATATAAATAAATAAGATACCAAACCTCAAGAGACTCAAGTTTTCGAATTCAGATTGATGAAGCTATGCGGCCAAACATTAAATAAGTATTTTTGAGAAGCAACAGAACATTCAACAATCACGATCAAGCTGAACAGAATTCAAATCAAAAATGATTTAAATAAGAACTCGTTTTTTTTTTTTATTGTTGTCGATTCTGATCAACTTTAGATGAGGTGATAGATGAGTTCAGACTTCAAAGAGTGCGTGCACTCGTAAAAACCGAATTTAAGGTCTAATAAAAAGCATAATAAATGTGTGTTGATAACATTAAACTAAGTGTGACCATAACAAAGTAATTTATGACAAAAATAATGTGAACATGGCTGAAAATCGATGTGAAAAAAGTGTTTCTCATGTGAGAAGTCAAAAATGATTGTTGGATATGTATGAAGAGAGCGCTATTTCAGTTAAATTGTTGTCTTCTTATCTTTCTCTCTTTTTATCTTCTTATATATATAAATCATTATATATGCTTAATGATTCGAAGTCTTTCAAAAATTGCAATTATCTAACTTAACATTGCTTGTAAATCAAATATGAAATTGAAATGTATTTTTGTATATTATTTGCCCCTTCTCTATTTCTCCCACTCTCTCCCACTCTCTCCCACTCTCTCTCTCTCTCTCTCTCTCTCTGTCTTCCCTGTCTTTGTCTTTGGCTGTTGTCTCATTTTCTTTTTGTTGTTATTTACAAATATATTTATGGTAGCCGCGTGTCACATAATCAAACTTGGCAATCATGGCGGCGGCATCAAGCGCACTTGGAGTTGGACAGCGACAAGGATAGAGTTGGGGTTAGTTGGGGGAGTGGGGGAGATTGAGAAGACTGCAGACTGTAGACTAAAGATCGAAGACTGAAAAAGACCAAAAGAGCAGTTGGAGCAGCAGCAGTAGCAGCAACTTGGCAAAGCGACTTTGGTAAGACGTCGACCACCAACGACATGCAAATGTAACTGTGGCTGTTACTACTTACGGTTGTCTTGTTGTGCTTCTGGGTATGTATGTATGTGTGTGTAAGTGTGTGTAAGTGTGTGTGTGTGTGTGTGTGTGTGTGTGTGTCGCTTGGCTGATCATTGTTAAGATCGACGGCTCTGGCCATGAATGGGAAACCGAAACCGAAGTCCGAAAGGCGGCGCGGCGCATGAATAAAGCAGTCAGTTGGTAATACATTTTGTACTCCTGCTGCCAGTTAAAAGCAACAACAGCCACAGCCACAGCAACAACATCAACAGCAACAGCAACAACAACAACAACAACAACAACAACAAGATGAACAAAAATCTACTTGGCTGCACTTAATTTCAGCGCTTAACAGACAATTAAAATCCAATTAATTCTGACGTTTATTATGCTAAGCCGCCTGTGTAGACGGTGTAGATGTAAACGTGGCCTGTAAACGTGGCCTGTAACTGTGGCAGTGACTGTGGCAGTGGCCGTCGCTGTGGCTGTGGCAGTGGCTGTGGCTGTGGCAGTGGCTGTGCCAGTGAATGTGGCAGTGGCAGCAACTCTTCTTCTGGCAGTGCGGCTCTCGACTCGAGGTTCACATAAATTCATGGGGCAAGCAAAAGTTGCTCCGCATCTGACTTGCCACGGCAACAACAACAACAAACGTTGAAACAGCAACATGTTGCCACAACACATACACACACACACACACACACACATATATATATACATATATACTCATAGTTCATTTGCAGCCTTGGCAGATAGATTTGTTTTAATAGCCAGCGCCAAGTTATGCGATAGATTTCATTTGTGGCAACGTTGCAATGTTGCAGTCCGCCGCTTGCAACCTGATGATGACCAAGTTTATGGCTGTGCAACATGTCAGCGGCAATTGAAGTTCATGTTGATGCAATTAGTCGCCAGATTGCGGGGCGGCAAGCATAAGGAGAAGCCGCAGACTGTGCAACATGTGGCGACATGTATGTAGTATGCGATCAATCGATATGTTGCATATGATAATCAACGCAAGACTGAGGCAAACAAGGAGTTGCATCGAGTTGAGCTTGAAATAGCCAGTTCTACAATTGTTTTTATATAAATTATATCGTTGATAAACTTAAGATTTTGGAGAAATGCCGTAGAGCATGACAATTATAAACTGATTTACTTGACAAAAAGTCAATTGTGAATTTACTTATTTTCTATATACATAGTTTCAATTGATGATTTAGAAATTTAATTTTTAATATTAATTTATATTATATTATATTATATTATGTTGTATTATATTATATTATATTATTATATATATATATATATATATATATATATATTATATTATATTATATTATATTATATTATTTTATATTTTAATATATTATATTATTTTATATTACATTATATTATATTATATTATATTATATTATATTATATTATATTATATTATATTATATTATATAATATTATATTATTTTATATTATATTATATTATATTTTATTATATTATATTATATTATATTATATTATATTATATCATATTATTTTATATTACATTATATTATATTATATTATATTTTAATATATTATATTATTTTATTTTATTTTATATTATATTATATTATATTATATTATATTATATTATATTATATTATATTATATTATATTATATTATATTATATTATATTATATTATATTATATTATATTATATTATATTATATTATATTATATTTTATTATATTTTATTATATTATATTATATTATATTATATTATATTATATTATATTATATTATATTATATTATATTATATTCTTTTATATTATATTATATTATATTATATTATATTATATTATATTATATTTTATTATATTTTATTATATTATATTATATTATATTATATTATATTATATTATTTTATATTATATTATATTATACTATATTATTTTATTTTATTTTATATTATATTTATTTTATTTTTATTATATTTTATTATGTTTTGCTTCATGTTAAATAACTCATTATTCTTATTTATTTTCTATTTACTTTCAATTGAAATCTTTGAAAATGTGAAGACTTGTTTCAAGCTGATTTTAAACTAAATTAAGTTTTAAATTAAATATATTTAAGTATTTTTAAGTATTTTTAAGTATTTTTTAAGTATTTTTAAGTAATTAAATATTCCTTAAAATGTTAATAAAATTAGAATCAGATAGTTTCTCACTGTAATTAACTCATTATAAAACTAATTAAGCATTGTGGTGCTTCATATACAACTAAAACTAATTTTTCGAATGTCTGCATATTTCATAAATTTAATAGAAGTAATAAGCTGATTAAATTAATCTCTAAGCTAATTGATTGTTTTATAAAATAAGAGTTTTACAATTTATTAATTTTTGATTGATTTTTTATAATTCTTCAAACATTTAATTTTAGTTTAGAAATGTCTTGAATAAAATGCTATATATTTCCACGATTAACGTATGAAGATGTCTCGCAACTAAGGCTTGGACTTATAATTCTTATAAATCTCATGTTTTTGTGACTCTTTTAATGAGCTAAATAAAGCGCAATGTCAATTTAAAATTATTATTTAAATATATATAATTAGAATAATAAAAATAGTTTTTTCTTTAATAAAACAATATATAAATATATAAAATTAAAGAAATAAGAATAAAATAAAATTCTTAATAAACAATCTTATGTGAAGACTTAATATAAAAGAGAAAGAAATATACATTTAAACAATTTGCAAAGATTCGATAGAAACGAGGCATAAATATACTGTAATATATTGATATATATTGTAATTCTTGACAAAATAAACGAAATTCCATTCAGCTCAGTTTACAAAATGTATTGAGAATGTACAACATAATTGCAAGCAAAATCACACAGAATATTTACATAATTAAATGAACATTTTTCTATCAAGTGAAGACACAAGAAAAGACATTTCTCACGCCGCTAGCAAGTTAATAATTGTGTCTGCAACATATCAGAGTGTTGCCAGCAACATGTTGCTAACATGTCAATAACGTGTCAATCGAGAGGCAAAATCAAAAAGAAGGGGGGAAATGGGAAAATTAAATGTAAACGCAAACGTGAACGTAAACGTTCAATGAACTTTAGGTTTCTGGGGCTGATTGTGTATACGCTGCGTATACGCAATGGCCACGCATCAGCTGTTCTCGCAGGACAATTTGATTTACGCCCAAATGAACGCGACGGCGAGTTCAATGCACTCGTTGACGATGTTGACGTTGTTGTGGCTGTTGTTGCTGTTGTTGCTGCAGTTGCGGCAGGCATCGCGTCAGCCGTCATCAGGCTGTGTGTGTGAGTGTGTGTGTTCTGTGCCTTGTGTATCCTGTAGGGATAATCCACTGGCAGGACACGCACACGTGCCTTTGCCATTGCCTTTGCCTTTGCCTCTAACTTGGCCTGGCTTCGGCTGCGTTCTAAGAAGCAAGCTGGC
>JAEIFK010000675.1:727500-790000 GCA_018901825.1 Drosophila funebris | reverse complement strand
TGTTTGCCTTGAGTTTTTCGCGTGTGCTTTTCCTATTTTTTTTGTTTTTGCTTTTTCCGCTGTTGACTCGCAAAAGATGTCGTCACATTGGCATTGTCAACGCTTTGGGAGTCGCTCATAATCCGTTATTAATTGCCCGGCGACATGTTAGGGCGGAGCGTTGCCAACACAAGAGACATTGCTGCAGATACATGCATACATATGTACTGCATAAACGGCATATAACATAGAGATACAAATGTATCTACAAGATACACAACATACAATATATAAAGCGTGTGTGTGTCCGTGTGTGTGTGTGGGTGTGTGGGTGTGTATGTTTCTGTTCTGAATGTGCAATGCACATTTCTCTGCTGTTTGCCATTCTGTCAATGTATCTGTATCTGTATCTCTATCTGCAAACTCCCACCAGCTGTGTATGTGTAGGTGTGTGTGTGTGTTTGTGTGTGTGTGTGTGTGTGTGTGTGTGTGTGGGTTTTGCGCACTCTGCCCTACACTTGTATAATTTATTTACTGAAGACACGCAAAATTATTTTATGCAAATGATTTTTTGCCCGCCAAGTTTCTTTTTAAACATTGCAGTTGACTCAGTGTAACGCTACCACAGCCCCTCTCCCCTCTCCCTTGTACCCTGTCCAATATTCCCTATTCCCTAACCCCTGCATCTACTTTCCCTTACACTCCTTTGCCGTGTGTGGGCGTGGCCATTTTGCGGGCGCTTAACTTTTCACTCAGCTTTATGAAGTGGTCATGCAAACTATCCACACATATATCGCCCATAAATTCAGGCATATATATCTATATATATATATATATATATATATGTATATATTTATAAATATAGGTTTGTGTGTGTGTAAGTGTGTGTGTTGTGTGTACAATTTGTTGTGCTTGGGGTGTTAAAATGACGTTTGACTTATGGCATTGCTATTGCCAGGCTTGTAAAATAAGTTGAGACTCGAGTATAGACTCGATTTACAGGATTTTTGAAAATTCCATATTGCAGCAAGTTGGCAACACTGGCTTTACTATTTATCGATAATTAAGATTTAGAGCTAGGAGCTACATAATTAAAGTCAGCGCTGCGGCTTTATTGAAATGATAGATACAATGTTATGTGATTAAATATAAATATATCAAATATTTATGTATATGTATGACAATCGATAGTATTTTCTGGAGCTATCGATAGTATGCTAGTATTGAGAGCAAACCGTCTGTTTGACTATGCTGCAAGCTGTTTAAATTTAGGTAACTTTAATTTGAATTTAATTTATTTTTTTATTAAATTTTCAATGCAGCAAAATTAACGATTAAGTGTAATGAGACTATCGATTGTGCGCTTGTAGTTTATTGCCATTTGAAGTCGATAACCAAGTTAGCTAGTTAATACAGATTTAAATTGCTAAGTTTAATATCAGGTCAAGCCAAATTTAAGCTGATACTTCAAAGTATCGATTTTATGCTTAACTGACTCTCGAAGTGATAAACAAGTACCATCAATAGCTCTATCTAAGTGTTAACTCAGCTTAAATTATTTCAAATAATTTCTACTAATAATTAATAATTTATTTAATTTTATAAAATTAATATAAATACACTGCCATAAATGTTCAATGAAAATCTGTTATCTAATCTGAGCAGTGCATGGTCCAGTTGAAGAGGTGGCTTTGTGTGTGTGTGAATGCCTTTGTTTCTGCTTCTTCTGCTGTGCTTTTGACCAACTTGTTGGTGGACATCTGTCAAGCAGTTTGGCAATGTGTTGTTGCGACTCAAATGAAGCCAATTTCCAGGTAACTCGCTGTTAAGTCTTCAGTTCATTGCCCAAATAAAATACACAATCGGGAACTGTTGTAAACCTGAGTGGCGTTTCAAAATTTCAACAGAACTTTGATTTCTTCTCACTCTTCTTCTCCTACTGCTTCTTCTTCTCCTTCTGCTTCTTAGACTTGAACACTTTGAAACGGTGGGTGAAAATTTATTGCGGGGCCAAAGTGAAAATTGCAAAACGATTTCAAGCAAAACAATAAAAAAAGAACAAGAATTGATAAAACTGAAATAAAACATAAAAAAAAATGTAATAGGAGACGCTGCAGTCGGGCCAACACGACTGTAAGTGACCCTGTACGCATGCTGTAAGTAAGCAAATAATGTTAAAAATCTAATGATTGATTGATTAATCAACCAATCGAATATTGTTGTTGTTTCTTGAATAACTTTGGAGCTTATTAACCGATCGTAAAAAGATATTCAGAGCAGATACAAACGACGCTTAATATCAGGTGTGACAAAGTGCAGAGCAATGGATCTTTTAAGCTCTTTGACTCGGTTAATATACTATATACTCTATATTATTAGAGATGCCTGTTACATACATTAGCATCAAGCTGTTATACTCTTTTTTGTGCATTTTTAATGGACTCGAGGTATAAAAAACGTTGAGGAGATGACACCAAACGGCAAACGGCAAACAGGTCAAAAGCTCGAGCGACTGGCGCTTCGTGTGAATTTCAGTGTGTGACTGTATCTGTATCTGTATCTGTAACTGACTGTATCTGGTATCTATTAGATACAGATACACGCCGGTCGCATAAATTTATTTGCCCGTTGTTGCTGCTGTTGTTGTTGTTGATGTTGTTGGGGCCGCATGCGTCACGGCTTTGCGAATTTTAGCTTGACTTGCCACATAATTTAACATTCGATTTCCTCAATTAGCGACAGGAGCCACGCACAGCTGTTGCGCTGCGGCCACCAAAGTATCTTCTAAATGCCGAATTGTATCTACGAGATGCGCAAGTCAATTAATCAACGATGGCGAAGAGGCAAATGCTTTAAAAGTTCGAATTAGGTCAAAGTCTTTTTTCGCGCTGATCTCGCGGTCGTTAGCCGAGGCCGCTTTTTTTTTATATCTTCCCCTCTTTCCATCACTCTCCCTGACTGTCTCTCATTTTGTCTAAGAGTCCGGCTCAGCTCAGCTTAGCTCAGCCCAGGCCAGGCCAGTCCAGCAATCTGGCCATACAACAGATACTCGATTTCGCACTCGTATCTAACAATGCCCATTTCGCGCTTCTTGCAAATTTTATGCGTTGCTCTGATTTCTGTCGCCGATTTTTGCGCAAGTTGTCGCCGTCGTCGTCGTCGTCGTCGTCGTTGTTGCTGTCGTCGACTTTGCCTTGTCTATCAGTCACTTTGCATCTCGGCGGCATTTGGCGCTTGATTCTACTTCGTTTTTGTTGCTTCTCTCTTGGTTTTTAGTTTATTTATATATTTTTATTTTTTATATATTTATTTTTTTTATGTTGTTCATTTGGTGGGGTCAATGCGCCAATTGTAGCATCTGTGGCCAAATGTATCTCACAGATACAGATTATTATATAAATTTCGCTCGAAGTGACCAACTGGCCCGCGGCGCATGCTAGCCATGATTAATCTAATGGCCAACCAAATGAAAGTCCATCCATTTGCCCACAACCTGGTCGCTTCCAAGCCCCAACTCCACGGGTGGCCTCACCTGGACTGCGGACTGCGGACTGTGGACTGAGTGGCCATGGGCCGAGGCTTAAGCGCGTTTAAAATTCAATCAATATGAGGTTAATTATAAATTTTTCGCAAATTTTCTTTTCATTTTATTATCTGACGGCAGCTGAATGATCTTAAATAGTTGCCAAAAAAAAAAAAAAAACATGTCGATAAAACAGAATGCAAAAAAAGTGCGTGTAAAACGATTTGTGTGAAAAACTAATTTATTTAAAATAAACTAGATAATCTATAATCTAATCTATAGAAAAGTATTTTAATTGCAACTGGTGTAAGAGACAAAGTTTAAACAGAATCTATTTAAAGCTATGAGTACAAGAGAATAATTCATAATTTATTAGAAGGAAAAGGCTGTAAATATAATTGTTCATGTTAATTAATTTTCCTATATTTACTATATTTTAATATGTCTTTTTGGCGCATTTTCAATCATTTTCACAATTACAGAAAATTACTTAGTATTTTTAAATATTTAAATAAATATATACTTTCATATTTCTTATTATTAATCAAATTTTATTACATATTATTTGCATAAATAATAAAAATAAAAATAACTTAAGCTAGTTGATGCTGCCATAAAATGTAATAACCAACAAAAATTGTAATTAAGACATTAATTCATATTAAATGTTAGTTTGAACTTAAATAACGAATTAAAGAACAATGGGGAGTTGAAATTTATGGCATTTTCCACTTTACTTATTTCATTAGAAACAATTGCTGCTAATTTAATATCATACAATTTAATTCTTTCTGGTTTCTATTGAATGAATTAATTATAATTTATATAACTTATCTAACTAAATAGAAAAAAACGTAACTTTGGTTAAAATAATATAAAATAGTTTTGCACTAAAACTTTACAATGTCTTATCATCTTTACTAATTTGGGATCATTAACTAATTTATACAATTGTTGTTGACATAAATTAAGGCAACAAAATATATTTTTGGCTATTTCTGCAATTGAATTATGTTTGTATATTTTATTTTGCAATTTTTAATTACAATGACAAATGCATGAAAGCAAATGCCGCAAAGAAAACATTTTAAATATATCATCATAGAGAGTACAATTGTGCAGTAGTAATGATATATTAATAATTTCATATAAAACAACAATAAATGTGTCTTAAATAAAACAACAAAAAAAATTTAAAAATATTATAAATAATTGAAACTGAATAAAATGTGGGAAATGCTAAAATGTATAGTGTAATGTAGTTTATAAATATACTTATATTTATTTAGTACATGAAAAAGAAACTGAATGTAAATAAATAAATGCATTAAAATATTTGTCGCAGTCGGTAGGATTCGAACCTACGCTCCCAGAGGGAATCTGATTTCTAGTCAGACGCCTTAACCGCTCGGCCACGACTGCTCAATGTCCGTGGGCATCAACAGCTGGAGCAGTTATTAAATTCATATCAAATGGAAATTGGGCCAATTGTTTAATTTGGCAACTGATAAATAATTCATATTTGATAATTAGTAATATATTTTTATCATTTTAAAAAGTTTGGCTGCCCTGTAATTATGAGAAGATGGCTAAATGAAATACCAAGACGAGTAGAACGTGTTGTAATAACACTAATAAACACTAATCTGCTAATTCAGATTTACTTATAAGTTGTTTTAACTTTGATAAACATTTTATATGTAAAACCTTAGCCTAAAGCAAACCAGATGATATCCAAGCTCTGTCTATTCCCCAACAGCAATAAATCAAACTAACTAGAGACTCGACTGTTTCAAGTCTTGTTGCAGTTATCAAACTGAAACTTTCACAATCCTTTAAATATTACACAGAGAGCGATGCATAGAGCGAGATATCTGTGGCTAATTGTTGTTCATCTTGTTAAATTTAAATTTAAAAATTAAAAAAATAAAAAACTAAATAAGAAATGTGGTTTGATAATTGATTTGCACAATCAAAAGGAAGACAACGCTCACTCGTAACAGTATTAAATCTAATACAGTAAGTAGAAAAAGAAATCAAGCAAACACATACAACAAATACAACAATAACGGTTATAATAATAATAATAATGACAATACAAATAATATTACAAAAAGAAACAGCAACAAAAACAATGGGCAAAGCCAAAGCCAAAGCAAGCAAAATTTTTGGCAAACTTTTTGACCTTTTTGGTTCATTGGACTTCGCGAAGCAACACTTGGTCTATTGTTGTTGTTGTTGTTGTTGTTGTTATTATTATTGTTGTTGGTATTGTTGCTGTTGTTGTTGCTCTGCTTTTGTGTGTGGGCCATCCATCTGAAAGTATCTGAGCGCGTATCTCTCAATCTATACAACAGGGCCATAGACACAGATCTATCTATCATACTTGTTGCTGTTTTATAATTTAACAAGCTTTTGCCACAACTTCAACCATTTGCATGAAGCATAAAAATTAATTAAAAATTATAAAATTATAGAGAAAGCACCGTTAGATAGCATAGCAAGCTTCGCTTTGCTTGGCTAACTGCTTTGACTAGGCTGAAAGGTTCAATGTATCTGCGGGATACACGCACTTGCGCCTTCCAAAGTTGAATCAACTTGCCAAGTTCAATGCCTTTACGCACAATGCTCTAACTGTTGTTGTTGTTGTTGTTGCTAATATTGCCGTCGATGTATCTGTCAGATACACACACACACACACACACATACACAGACTGTTTAGGCTCTGTCTTGTCGCAGCCTTGACAATGAAAAAGGCAGCCGCTTTATGCCAACTTCGACTCTGTCTCCGACTCCAACTCCTACTCAGTTGCAGGCTCCAGTTTCGGGTCATTGCCTGCACCTTAGCTTGGGTTCAAAGCACCCCTAAAAAGTTGCCCCCCTCCTTCTCAAAAGAGCTAAATATATAAAGGAAAAATCAATAATATGAACGCCTCGCAGTTCAACCATCTAATTAGAAATTTAAGACGTTCTCTCTCTGTGATATCCTTTGCTTCTAACATTTAAGCATTGCTCAAAATAATCATTTATCTTCTTAATCGCTGCATGTCAAGCACTTCAGCAAGTTCAGTGGTGAGAGGGTAGCGGCTTCGTTGGGTGGTGGTGGGGGGGAGCGGCAAACTCTGGCAGCTGGCAAATGTTTTGTCTTGAGAATCGCATTCTGCCGTTAAATTAGAGCCAAAACTAAACTCGGCGGCTGTCTGAGATCTTGCCCCATCATCTCATCATCCCTTGCCCATAAACACCTTTCAGCCTCAAAGAAAACTTAGCTAGTTGCCAGGGCTTGTGACAAGTTCAACTGTGACTACAATTTACTTACCAAATTTGTTGGATTTCAGACTCGCATTCAAAGGGAAGTGTTGCCGGAATGATTTCAGTATTTAATATTAATATTAATATATATATTAATATATTATATTAATATATTATTATATTAATATTAATATAATTATTTAATTTTTGATGAAATTTACTTTATTTGATATTTATTTTATATAATTTTTTAAAACTAATAAAATTACTGCAAAATTTTTTAAAATAATTTCTCAAATTTTATAAATATTAAATTTGAAATTCTTTTGAATATTATTTTGCTTAAACCAATTGTTTAACTTCTTTTAATTATATTCTCTTGCCTTTAGGAGACTTCTTTTTATATTAATATTAATATTATATATTATATTATAATATATACTGAATATTAATATTATATATATTATATTAATATAATTATTTAATTTTTGATGAAATTTACTTTATTTGATATTTATTTTATTTAATTTTTTAAAACTAATAAAATTACTGCAAATTATTTTAAAATAATTTCTCAAATTTTATAAATATTAAATTTGAAATTCTTTTGAATATTATTTTGCTTAAACCAATTGTTTAACTTCTTTTAATTATATTCTCTTGTCGTTCGGAGATTTATTTAAGTAATTTCATTTGCTTTTATAAATCTTAGTCATATCAATTATTTGCACAATTATTTGTAAGTTTTTCCTTTAACCATTTTGAAGAACTTTTATTTGTAAATCTTTCGGCAATTATTTTAATATCTTAAATCTTTTTTGTGTTGTATATAAATATATGCATCTCTGCACTCTTAAATTTCATTTGATAGCTTCAACAAAATCTACTTTAAAGTCACTTTAATAAAGAGTTTTCTTTCCTAATTACTTAATTTGTTTGTTTGCTTAAACATTATGAATCCTTTGTCAGCTGTCTATGTATATATGATACTATGCTCAAACTGTAATATCTGAGTTGAAGCGAACTATATAAAACTTATATAAATAATTCTATAAATTCCTTAACATAACTCAGACAAAAGTCTTTTGAAATTAACACTTTCATAACAATGTTTATGTGTTCATAGTTGTTCAATTCGCTAAGCATCTTGAAGCTTTTGTGTTTATGAATAATAAATATGTATATATATATATATATATATATATGTATGTGTGTATATATGTATACATATATATATATGTATATATATTAACGATATTATCCATTTGTATTCCCTAAAATTTCATTAACATAGCTGAAACACTTGCTGAGTTATGACTCGGATCATATGGTGCAATTGATTGGGTTCGGTTTATGTGCTTAGGGTTGGGTAGTTCTGACTGTCTAGGCGATTGCTGCTTTGCTCATTTCGAATCGTTTACCCATCCCTGGCCATAGTCGAGCAATTGACGTGACAGGACAACTGACGTCACGTGACGTGACGCGAGCCAAGGCGAGACGAGGCGTGGCATGGCAAGAGCAGAGAAGGCGACATCGCTGTCCCTGTCGCCGTCGACGTCAAGCGTCAAAGACGTCAAAAAGAAGAAGCACCGCAGACGTCTTTAAAAAATTATTAGAGCCATAAATTGTCGCCGTTGTCGACGCTTTTTGGTGTGCGAGCTTTAAGCAACTTTCGCTGCCTTTCATTGTCGAACTTAGTGACTTCAACTCTTGCCGCTGTATCTGTGTCTTTATTTTGTTGCCACCTTTTCTTTGCTGTTTTCATTTTACTTTTTATTTTTGTTTTTGCTTTTGCTTTTATTTTTGCTTTCTTTGCACGTCCTTTTCTCTTTTTATCACGCTTGTTAATGTCATTTCTCGACGTTGTTGTCGCTGTTCTTCAATGTTCCTTTAAGTCCTGCCTCCCATGTCCTTCTCCAATGCCCCTCTTGCTATGTCATTGCTGTGGTTGCCATTGCCGCCTTATTAGCCGCCATTAACACTTTTGACTGCACACCACACCCACATCCACACCTACACATACACATACAGCTACACCTACAATGACACCCCACTACCATCTATACAGCAGTGCAAGCAACTTTCCACCCACTAAGCAAATTATGGCACAGTGGAACCACTCAATTAAAATGCCATACAAATCTTAGTAACATTTTGTAGAAAAGTATTTATTTCATATTATTTTATTTTACTTTGTAATTATTATTAAATGTATTTTTCAACTTAAATATTATATTCAATTTTTCATCAATTATTATACTTTTCAAACTTAAGTATACATAATATTAATTTAAAAGACTTAAGTGTCTTTAACTTTATCCCTCTATTCTCAGTGCCGAGTAAAGTTCTCTTTTCCAATCATTAATCTTAATTAAAAACTTAACTCGAAATAACTAACACTGCTTTTAATCCCAATTGCAACAAAAAGCATTTTTGAATTCCACAGACTAAAACTTAAAATTAAGTTGAACTTTATATTAAGTATTATTTTTGTGCTCTCTTTTATTACGAAGTAATATTTTTATTTTCTATATGTTTTATTTTTAATAAAAGTAAAATAATATTTAAATAAATAAATAAACTTACAAAAATTGACAATTGTAACTTTTAATAATACTATTCGCTAATAATAATATTCACTAATTATCATTATAAGTATTGCTCAAATTATCAACAAGTTTTTAGTGGGAAAGTCCCACTGTGCGTTCAGAAAGCAATGTGAAGTCCACAGACATTGAATGCCGAAGCAGAAACAACAAATTGCAGTGAATTATTGAAAAGTGTACGACTAAGAAATGCTCTCTCTCTGTTATTTAATAGTAATGCATTAAGTTTGTTTATATTTATTAGTTAAAAAATGCCAATAATTCAACAACAATTCAATGATTATCTAATCTCCATATTTTTGCTTATTTTTTTCAAGCTATCAATTTTAAAAATCTCTTAGTTATTGAGTTGGTCGACAGTTAAGTGGGTGTAGGGTATTCAAAATGAAGTTGTCTTGGGCAAATGCAAATGCAAAAGGCAAAAGTAAAATAAACAGAGTGAAAATGGAAAAGGAATGAATGAAAAAGAAGAAAATGCTTTGCTTCTTGTTGTCGTTATTCGTGTCGCGTCATTTTCCTTCCAGCATTTTGGGCGCCAGATCGTCTTAGGACTGTTTACAAATATGTCATATTGTTGTTGTTGTTGTTGTTGTTGTTGTTGTTGTTGTTGTTGCTGTTGCTGTTGCCGTCCAGTCACAGTTAATTTTCTTGTTTCTCTCGCTGGTGTATTTTATTCGTGGCATCCATTTGAGAAAGCATCCTTGGGTTTGCTTTCCCTTTGTCTTCATCGCTTGTTGCTGCTAATTAAAAAGCATCTTCTACAGCTTCTACGGATGAGGTTGTCCCCAAAAGGATAATGGCACCAGGCAGGACCTCATCATTAGCTGCGAACAATTCGACTTATTCAATTGTTAATGATATCGATTGTTCTGATTGATGAACAAGGCATTTGATTTGAAGTCAACCCGATTGACTTTGCTTATAAAAACGAAATAAGAATATATATATAAATATATTCATATGTATATATTAATATGGTTAGAGCTGATATAGTAAGTGTTAATTATAATAATAAATATATATATAATAAATAATAATAATAATTATAATAATAAAGTTAGCATAATTAAATAAAAACAATTATTATAAAAACAAAGATGCTCAGCACAAAGAATCACCGAAATCTGAAATATAATGAGTGGAAATATATTACTATTTTAAGCAGAGATTAACAAGATAAACTATATTTTAAGGTATACTAAATAGAAACAGCAATTGATGTACGTGTCTAACAAGTAGTTGAAGAACACTCAGAATCATCAAGAAGCTATAAGAAGATATAAGTCATTGCAGTCGACAAAAATGAAAGAAACAAATCATAACTTGGAATGTTTATTGCAAATAATTTGATTACATATTTTTTTTGAGTTTAAAGAATATCAATAAAAGTTCATACAGTTGGACTTTCGGACTACAACAAATGAATTAAGTAAAACATATTTAATGGCAAAGGGAAGCGAAAAAATTAAATAAATTTTCGTGCTCTGAAACAAGAGAAACTTAATAAATAAATTAAAAAAAAGAGTTAAGAAAAGGCAATTAAAAATAAATGAATTAAAAAACAATAATTTAAAATGGGAAATTTCTAAATAAATAATATAATAAATTAGAAATCAATATAATTATCGAATATGAATCAATTGCTAAGCTGTGGCTAACGTTGAACTACAGTTATCGATATTTGCTGTAAATGCATAGACTCTGGTCTCACTGAAAATGCTAAAATGTCGAAAATAGGAATTTATTGTTTAATTCATTGGCTTGATTAGCTTTGGATCAGCTGGGGCAATGACAAGTGCATTGAAGCAGCAACAACAAGGATTTGTGGACCACCCGTTGAGTGCGGCAGCAACATCAGCAACAGCAGCAACAACAGCAACAACAACAACATGAGCTACGAGCTAGTACAAGACGAGAGTACAAGTAACTTGCAGCCAGCAGGCAAATAGGAAAAATGCATTTTTATATATTGTATTTCTGTTGATTGTAATCTTTTGAAGCTGGGGACGTTGCAGCTTCTTTTGGGGCTGCCGACGCCGCCGCCGTCGATCGACGAGCGATTCGAGCGATTGGCGCCAGCGACACACACAACAGCACAACATGCAACACACAAGAGGCAAGCAGCAAGCGGCAAGCGGCAACAAACAGTAGCTGCAACAGCGGCAACAGCTTTGCAACTTTGAGTACAATTAATTGAACACCAACAACAAATTGATTGCGCGAACAGCAACAACAACAACTAAAACAACAACGGCAACAACAACAACAAGGGCAACAACATGACACATTGTTCACATGCCGCCGCCGCCGCCGGCAGATGAAGACGACAAAGCCAAAAGAAGAGAATGCCTTGCAACAAGCTGCAGCAACATGTTGCCAAGCGGCCTTTGTGCTGTTCGCCTTGTGCCGCACTCCATCAGCAGAGGGGCAGCGAGTAGGGGAGCTCATTGCCGCCCCATTAATAAAAATTGCCACAGCAGACACACAAGTTGATGTTGCTGTTGTTGTTGTTGCTGCTGTTGCTACTGTTGCTAATTAGCGTCAACATTTGCTGCCAGCAACATGTTGCTGACAGATGCATTGACAGGCCTGAAACATGGACAGGGGCTTGGGGGTATGGGAGCGCACATATGCAGCTCAAACAAACAAAAGAAAAACGAAAACAATTTCAAAATAATAATAGAACAAACTTTCACTTGACGTTAAACAAATATTGAGGCTAAGCAACTTACCTGTCACGTGTCCTCAAACTGAAATCAATTTGCAAAAAACAACAGCGAGTCAACGGCAAAACTGATGGATGCATTCGACCATAGACGAGACTAGAATGTCCTATGAGCAGCAGGAGAAAACTAACGAAAGAGAGAGAGAGAGAGAGTGAGAGAGAAAGGGAACGAGAAAGATAACTCCTTCTCATGAAATATAATAAGCTTTCTGTAAAAGAGGAATAGATTGAGTGAAATGGGACAGATTGACAGCAACATGAGAGTGTAGAACAATTTCAAATATATACGACCGAGGCATACCCTATAAGAATCGAAAAATAATAATCGATAATAAATTGTAAATAAATTGTAACTATTTGAATTGTCATCTACTTCTCAGGGATTTTGTTGTTAAACATAAATAGATGGACTGCAATATCTGAGGTCGGGATTGGCTTGGAAATGTATGACACTGACATGTTCTACATATATGAAGTGAGTGAGGGAGAGAGGAAGATAAGGGGTTCTTTCTTTTGTTGCTGATCAATTGAGCGATGAAAATATAGACGATGCTGCTTTTTTATTAAGAATATCTGCTCTTAGTTCATTCAAATAGACTTTTCGTAGAAGCGAATATTTTGGAATAGAAAAGCATAGAAAAGAGAAGAATAAATATAATAAGTAAATATAGAATACCATCGAATAAAATAGAATAGAAGGGAATAGAATAAAATAGATGAAATATAAAAATTAATAGAAAATAATAGAATAGAAATGCATTGAATAAAATATACAAAATTAAAAAGAGATTTAAAAAAAATGCAATAAAAGATATTAAAATAGATTATTATAGACACGAATTGAATAGAATAGAACAGAATTTAAAAGGAATAGATTTAAGTGGAACATATAATTTATTTTATAAGGAAAATATATTTTAATTGAATGCGATCTATGCTTAGAAAATTCCCTTGAATATTGTTAGCAATTCAGTAGAGAAATTGAAGAATTTGTTATTTCTAACTAATTCTAACTTAATGTAAATCTTATATAATAATCATATTTAGTCGTAAAACTTTTGAATGAATGTAGATAAAAACTAAATGCCAATTGTAATTTATTTAAAAATAAATGTATATATTTAATAAAACTGAGAGACTTCGATACTTTCATTCGATCAAGTAAGACAATTATCAATTATCAATCAATACAATTGAAATTTTGAAGAATTAAGTATTATCCAACTGAGTTTCAGAAAGCAACCTAAAATAAAAAATGTATAGAATATTAGATTTATTTAAGAATATATATATTAAGTAAGCTAAGAGTCTAAGAAGTTCATTTGCATTAAGTTTTGTTAGAAAAATAGAAAATATTAGTTTAAAAAAATGAACAAAATATTAAATATATTTTTTGCAGGCAAAATCTGAATTCAAATTCATAATCCACATTAATTTCTATTTATTTTCCATTATCAAATTCATATCATATTTAAAGAAATATAATTCTAATTAGTTTATATTAGTCTCAGATAAAGCTGAAGAAGTTCAATTCAAAATTAAGTAGATACAAAATCGAATTAAGAATACATAAGCTAAATAAACTAAGAAATTAAGAAACTTGGATGCTTTAAATTAAATTATATTAAATAGAAAATGTTGATAAATTAAAAAGAATACAATTGCAATAAAAAAAGTATTATATAACAATTAAATTAATTATAATTAATAATATATTTAGACTTATAATTCATTTATGACTTAAATATCTACAATTTCTTTCGATAGAGCAAATATATGTTAGTCCACAGCTATAACGTTAGTATAAGTAGCTATAACTGCAATTTCTTGGCTCAATTTGCAGTTCGTTTTGTTTTGAATGACAGCGAAGAAGCAACGGCAAAAGTTGTGTGAACTTCTTGACTGTTAGTTAAAGGCAAGTTTTTTTGTTATTCTTTTTTGGCTGAACACATTTGACAGAGTGTGTGTGTGTGTGTGTGTATGTGTGTGTGTATGTGTGTGTATGTGATCGCTGTGCCGTTCTGCATGCCACATGCTGCCGCACCTTGTGGTACGTGTGTACGGATACATGCCACATTTAGCATATTGTGTTTGCTTTGCATTTGATTGACAGTTTTATTATATGAATATATTGGTTATTGTCTGCCGCAACAGCTGAGCGGCAGCTGAATGTGGCACAGTTTGACAGGATCTGGCACTGGCACTGTCGCTGTCGCTGTCGCTGAGCGTGGCACTGCCACTTTCTGCCCCCCCTCACGTGGCGTGGCGCCACACGGCCAACAATTTGCGAGTTCAAACCAAAACAAAGTTAATGAACACCCTTGAAAAACTTGGCAAAACGGCGTCAATTAAAACTCATTAAATCAAGTTAAAAAGTTTTCAACACAGAGCAAGCCAGAGAGAGAGAGAGAGAGGGGAGAGAGAGAGCGCAAGAGTGATGGAGTGGGTTATTAGGATAGAAAGAGATGCATGTATGTTGTAGATATGCATATATATGATATATGTATATATGTGTGTGTGTGTGTGTGTGTGTGTGTGTGTGTTGGCCCAAAGTTTGTAACCTCGTAATAAAGCCACTTAAGTGGGTCATAATGCGCCAGCATGCGGCATGCGGCATGTGGCAGGCAGCATATTTATGCTGAAAGTGAAATTGAAAACTTTGCACGATAAATGTAGCATGTAGCACATTGGATGCCAGCTAGCTGGCTACTTATAACTATGGCTATAGATGCGGCTCTTCTATATGTATCTGTATCTGCAGCTGTATCTGCAAGTGTACGAGTATCTGCAGCTGCAACTGTATCTGTATCTGTATCTATATCTGCATCCGCATCTGTCTCGATGTGTGTATTTGTATCTGTATCTGCATTCATTTTGCCAGCCATTGTGTGTGCACTTTCACTGTCAACCCACAGAAACTTGCGCTGTCTTACACACACACACACACACACACATATATAGTTCTCTCTCTCTCTCTCTCTCTTTCTGTCTGTGTGTGTGACATTAAATGCATAAAAATAGCATTAAATTGTGCGCAAAATAGCAGCAAATAAAATTTTACTTCTTGTTGCTCGCAAATGTATGCAACAAATGTGTGTCGCACTTTCTCCTTCTCCCTCACTCTCTCTCTCTCTCTGTCTCTCTTTCTCCCTGTGTCTGCTTCGTCTGCGGCCATCTGTCTGTCTGTATTTGTAGCTGCGTCTGTCTGCGTTCAAGTTTTTGAAAATGAGCGCAAAACTTTCACATCACTTGAAAGTCGCTCGAATTTTTGCTTTTGGTTTTTCTTCCTTGAACATGAGCAATCTTGCACTTGCCTGCACACACATGCAGCACAATCCATTATAACGAGACTCGATTAAATTTGATTTCAACTTAAAGTCAACAGTCAATTCATATTCAATTTATTTATAGTTTACTTGCATGAATATGTTAATGAACAACAAGATAAATATTGTTGATATTGTTGAGTGTATTCATAGAAGAAAACCTTCTTTATCAGGTTCAGTAATCAATGTTTTTAAGGGGCAGACGGAGGGAGACAGCTCCGACTCTACGAGGCAATATAGTCATATCTGAAAGTTATAGCAAACATCGGAAATTATATATTTTTGATTTTAATATTTGTATACATATATGTGTAACTTATTAAGATATATTAGATGGCGTCATTAACATAATTCGATTTTTAATATAATTGTTTATTTTTTGTGAGACAATAAGTACAGAGTCCATCACAGTCGAGTTCACTTGACTATAGCTTTTTAATCTAGTAGTTTAATAGTTTTTTTTAATATTCTGTATACTTTTATTTGGATTTGTTGCGATTGCATTGAGACAAGTGCTTAGGTACTGCTACTGGGTTTCTAATAGTCGAGCAGACCACACTGTAGCTAGGAATACATAAAATTGAATTGTTTAATAACAACTAACTTAAAAGATTGAAAGTAAAACGATAATCTCGATTAATATAATCGATTAATTTAAATATTTATAAACAAGTAGAACAAGATGAAAAATACAAATTTTAGATGGAAAAATAATTAGGAATAGGGAGAAAAGAACAGTTAGCGCAAATTAGACCATAAAAGTTGAAACTATCTGTTTAAAGGCAAAGGAAAGTTAACGATAAACTTGAAAAGAAGCTAAATGAATGAAATTAAAGGTAAGTTGCACAAGGTGGGCAGCATATTAGTCTGCAAATTGTGATAAACCTTTGTTTGCATGACATTCTAACCTCAAGAGAGCAGAAAACTTGAGGAATTTGCTGGGCAACCAATTCATTTGCATGTCTCGTCCTCAATCTCCATTCCAATGTGCAACTACAACAATAACAATAACAACAACAACAACAACAACAGCATGGACAAGAACAAGAGAAACAACAAAGTTAAAGTTTAAATGTTTTGTAGTGTTGTAAAACGTTGTCTTGTTGTTGTTGCTTGCACTTTTCTTTGACTTTCAGCAAGCAAGTGAAATACACACACACACACACAGACACCGTATATCTGTGTGTGAATGAGAGAGAGGGAGAGAGAATGGCGTCATAGTATTTATTGTGCGCTATTGTTGTAGTTGTAGTTGTAGTTGTTGCTCCAAAGAAAGTGAAAACTTTTGCAGCGGCGTCGCGAACAAATTTTAACCCAAAAACTTGTGGAAAATAAAACACTTTAAGCAAAAGTTGTGTCAAGTTGAGGTTATGTTAGGTTAAGAATTCCGGCTTCTGAAAGCGTGCGAAAGCGAGATGGCTATACACGAGACTACAATTTGATTATTATTCAATAATCAGAGACAAATACGGGAATCTTCTTGTTTTTGGCCAATAAATATGCATAAAAAATAATAAGACGCTGAAGAAGTAGTCGCAGAAGAAGACGATGTAGAAGAACAAGCTGAAGCAACAACAATTTGTTTACATTCCGGATCCACAAAGTGCAGTTCCTAATGCACAATAAATAACAATGAAAAAGCCGAACAAAAAATAAAAAAATAGAAAGAGAGAAAAAAAAGTAAATTTTACGGACCGAAAAAAATAAGAGAAATAATATGCAACACACACTCTCATAGGGAGCGAAAGAGAAAGCGAGAAGTAGAGAAAGAAACTACACGCATTACGACAAAGAGCAACTGGAGTGAGCAGGATGGTGTGGGAGGGGAGGGCATAGCTTAGTTCTGGGAGCTAGCATCGATTACGCTTTGAAGCCAACAGCGACGTCAACAGCGACGTCGGCTGTGCATTGGGCTTAGGGTCAGGCGGCAAAAATTTTTGGACACGCAGCAGCAACAACAGCAACAAAAACAGCAACAGCAACAGCAACAACAGCAGCAGCTAAGGCAGCGCAGTCCACCTGCAGGGCGACAAACGGGGCGGGGGTTGCATTTTAGGCCACACCCACATGCGACGCTGCACATCGTTGTGATTGGCCCAAACAATTGGCAGTCAGCTGCAAAATACAACAAGACAGCAAAGCAAAAAAAAAATATTAAAAAAAGACCAAACACACACACACACACATACACAGAGGGAGAGCCACATGTATAGAAAAGTGTAGAACAAGTGGAGGTAACGGAGGCAAAAAACTGAAACGCAGAAAACGAAACAAACAACGAGCGACGATGACAGCGACGGCGACGCTGCAGCTGGCAGCAGCAAAAATCGCCCCCTTCAAGCAAGCAAACGCAGCAACAACAACAGCAACAACAGGCCGTGCATTCAGTCTGTTTGCTTTTGTTGCTTTTACTGCAACGACTGCGAAACTCGGGCGAAGGCGACGAAGACGGAGACGCAGACGGAGACGGCAACTGCACTGAGGGTGGCCCTGGGCAGCGATGCCGGCATGGGCTTTAGCTACGGCTATGGCTATAGCTATGGCTATGGCTATAGCTAAATACATACATATGTACATATGTATATATGGCTATGGCTATGGCTACGGCACAGGCATCAACGTCGGCGTCTGTTTTCGTTTTGCCTTCTTTACGCTCACGTTCGTTCGTTTTTCGTTTTTTTTTCGTTTATTTTCGTTTGCTTTTGTTCGTCGCCTTCATTCAGTTACCGTTGCCTGTTCCCTTCCCTCCCGCCTTCACCCTTCTTCCAACGCAATACCCATCCCTGTCTCCAACACCGGCTGGGCTACCCGGCTTCCCGGTCACGTGGCACAGTCGCATGCATTGGCGCCGATAACTGCCATTTTTCTGCCGCTGCTGTCGTTGACGCTGACGCTGGGTTGTTGCTGCTGCTGCGTCGCGACGTCGCCGTTACCGCTGTTTCTGTTTCAGCTTCTGTTGCTGTTGTGTTTGCTGCTGTTGTTGTTGTTGTTGTTGTAGTTGTAGTCGTAGTTTTGCCCTTAGTTAAACAAAGGGCATATTTGGGATAGTCATTGAAGTTGTCCAGCTCACACACACACACATACTCACGCACACATACTCTCTCTGTGTGTGTGTGTAATGAGTATCTACACCTTTGCATTGTTGTTAGTTGGGTGCATGTAATTCTAATCAGAATAAAACGGTATATACTCCAATTTATGCCCATTCAATTATTCCAATAAGCATTCGGGTCAACCAAATGTGCATAGCATTCATTTAATTCTTTTCAATTATCACATAATCAATCTTATTGGGTCTTTACTATTTTGATAGCAAATTCGAACTACTCCAATATATTTATATATTTTTTATATACATATCTTAAATATTATTAATTTTTTTTTCCAATTTTTATAAAAGTTTCGATTTATTTATCACAATTTTAATGACCTTCACTTTTTACCTTGCAAAAATGCTTACTAGAATAGAATAGAATATTCATAGAATATTCTTATTACCATCTCTCCGATGATATCTACATATTCCCTTTTCATTATAACTCTAGGTTATCTAGAAGTGCTTACTATCGATAGTTGCTATTCGATAACAACTAAATTCTTCTCTAATTTCTTATAGAGTAAACGTAATTACCTCTTTAATATCTGCCTGTTTATCCATCTATAAAAAGCCTAATATCGATAGCTGGTATTCGATAATAATAAAAATCTTATTTATTGAATTCCTGTATCGATAATTTCTGTTCGATGCAAACTACAATATACTTAGTTTCCCATATACTTGTCATTGTAACTTCATTGTGACTTACTTACTATCGATAGTTGATATTCGATAACAACTACATGCGCTCTTATCTTATATCGACGGTATCAACATATTCTCTCACATCACTTATGTTACACACAATTAAATAAATGCTGACTATCGATAGTTGATATTCGATAACAACTAGATTGTTACCTAATTTCCCACAAAGCAAACTTTATAATCTCTTGGATATATGTGGCATCTCCCTATACCTTTTCCATTGTAACTTTTGATTTCCTACAATCGATTATTCGATAACACTATTTCTTCTAGAGCAACTATATGCATACTTAAGATATTATATCATAACTTGATGCGATCTAAACATAGTCTCATGTTTCCCCTGCCATTGACAACTACAACTGCTGTCGAAACTATATTTATAAGTGTATTTAGTAATTCGGTTTCCAGAATTTGAGAGAACATCTTGTTTTTGGTTATCTCTTGCGTTTGCATTTGTGTTTCCCAATGCTTTTTGCACTCTTTGTTACTTATTTAGTTTTATGTTCGGTTTTCTTTCTCTTCTTGCTGCTTTACGTTCCATTTTTTATCCCCTCATTTTCTTGCTCTATTTTTCTACGTTTTGTTTGGTTTTTCTTCTTCTTTTTTTTTTTATCTATTTTGTGCTTTCTTTTTGTGTGTCTCTTTACGGCTGCTTAGTGCAAAATATTTTTGTTTGCTTGCCAAAAAATGTTCGTCGATTTTTGTGCGCCGTCGTCGCCATTTGCCATTTGCCATTTGCTATTGCCATTTGCCTGGGCAAAGTCCTTGCAGTTCCTGCGATGTTGTCCCAATCTTCAGCTTCTTCTTCTTCTGCTTCATCTTTTCGTTGTTCTCGTTGTTGTTGTTGTTGTTGTTGTTTCCCTTTCATTGCTGTTGCTGTTGCTGCTGCTGCTGCTGTTGTTGCTAGTTTTTTAGTGTTATTGCTGTCGCGTTTTGCGTCCTGCGTCGCGTCTTTTGCCACGTCGACAACATTTGATGTTGTTGCATATAATGAATGCTGGCCGCCCACGTATCTTGCCACACCCCCTAATACCATCTACCCCCCTGTGGACCTCACACCCGTGCATTGCAACAATTTTTTATACTATAGATAGCAGACACACAAAACAAAACAAAAACTGAGAGAGTGCAAAAAATTGTGCGATAGGACGCCGAAGGAGGAGGGAGCAGCAAGAGGAGGAGTATGGCCGTGTTGCTGTGTTGGGTGTGTGGTGAGCAGGGGTAGGTGGGAGGGGCGAGGGGCCTGAAGGAAGGGAGGAAGCGATGAGCAGAGAAGACAACGTAAACACTTTTGACATTTTATTTTTCACGCCAGCTCGTGGGCGCCTCCATGTGACATTGTGTGTGTGTGTGTGTGTGTGTGTGTGCTGAGTGTGTGTGTGTGCTAAATGTGTGTGTGTGTGTGTGTGTTGTATCCTTTGTTGTCGCTGCTCTTTTGGCTGCTTGGCTTTTGTTGCACCGCCCACAAGTCTCTTCCTGCCCCCCTCCTCACCCCCCTCTTCTGTTCTCCCTCCGCCTATGTCAACGTTGCTCTGTTTTTTTCGGCTACGTCCAGCCCCTCCATGCTCCTCACTTATTATTGGGGGGCTTAAGTGTGTGCGCATAAAATGCAACGAAATTACATATTGCGCATACGACACGTGTGCTCAGCCTTTGGCAGAGGCAAGCGTTGCATGCTTGTAGGCACTGTATCTACAGTTTGACGTGTAAAGAGCAGAGAGCAGGGGAGACGTGGAGGTGGCGCTGATTAGTAAAATTCCCGCTGACTTTAGTTGAAAGTGGCTTTTAAGTCATAGATTAAACTGGTTAAGGCAGAAATCAATTTCATGGCTGTCACGGTAGATCAATGAAAAGAAACCAGTGTTGCATAGCACTTCAAAGATAGAATATTCTTTAATTTCTGTTATGTAATCAGTTGCCAGCATTGTAGCGAATTTCCAACTACGAAAGATAAACAAGTTCGTGAAAACGTCAGATTGTTTGATAACCCCCAATTTAGAACTTAATACACTAATTAATGTGGTATCCAACATTAGTATATACATTTGGGAACACTTTTTGTAGTGTTTTGCAACACTAATTTATGTATTTATAACTGATTCCAATTGAACTTCAACATAAACCAATGTAGAGTCACTTTCAGTCACTTTTCACTTCCTTCTTTGCACTTTCAGATGTTCACTGATTGGCAATCAATCGCTCATTCAATCAATCAATCAGTCATTCTACATATTAAACAGACATTCAATCCGTCAGAATTTAGATTAATCTATAAGTCAGTCCATCGATATTTCAGTCAATCTGTCAACGAGTTTTCTAGTTATCGATATAACTTCCATAATACGCTGATTGTTAGTAGAGTGTGCCAGTCTTTCAGTCATTCAATCAGTCAATCAACCACAAAAAGCTATGTATATCTCGATAATACATATACACTTATACTTATATTTAAATAGCAGTGGGATTTCTTTGTATAATTTGGGAGTAGAGGTAGTCAGTGCGTTAGTCATTCAATCAGTAAGTCAATGAGTTCTTCAATCCGTCAGTCAATCAGTCAGCGAGCTTTCATCGCTATAACTTCTAAACCTTATTGAGAGTAGAGTGAGTCAGTCATTCATTCAGTCCAGTCAGTCAAGAGTCGTTCAATCAGTCAGTCAATCGGTCAGTCAATCGCTCCGTTAAACGTTCACTCAAACGGTCAGTCAATAAATCATTCAATATGACAGTCAGTCAATCAGTTATTCAATCAGTCACTCGTCAGCGAGTTTTCTTTATACCTTCTATAATAGAATAATTAAGAGTAGACTGAGTCAGTCTGTCAGTCACTCAATCAGTCAGTCAATCAATTGTTATAAAGTTGAAAAGTTTTCAATAGAGACTTAACCAATCACTAAAATAGCTTCTCACTTAGTAGTTCAAAATTGAAAAGACCAATTCGGAAAGGGAGTTAGTCAATCCATCAATCAATGAATCAATCACAGAAGTTTTCCTATGCCAATTATTCCTTTTATAGTCGAACATTTTAAGGTATCCCTGAGGTACTCCCTGAATCATTCAATCTGTTCTTCAATCAGCCATCAATGGTCAATCAGCTAGAGATATTTCTATACATCGATAGCATTATTATCAAAGGAAGGAATAGGGGGAGCCTAAAGTGTTAAAAGAATGTCATCAACATTTGGCACTCAGAGCAAAAGTCGTTCCCTGTCTCGGCTGATGTTGTGCATACTCTGAGCTCATTATAAATGTGCAACAACAGGGTATGATGGTTTAGTGCTAATGTATGTAACAGGCATGTGAAGAGATCTTTGAATATATATATTATACGTATATCAGCATTAACAGCTGAGACTTTAAAGCAAACTACACAAGCAATAAGCAAGTCTGTCTTAAGTTTAAGTTAGTATGATTAATAAGGAAGTTAAGATCTGTCCTGAACATTTCATCTGGATGGGATAGTAAACTCGAATGTTATTCAGGAGTCTACAGTCTTATAACATCGGACTGAAAGCAGAAGAAGAAGAAGAGCTCTGGTATTTGTGCATTTTATAGTGCTTCTAAGTACTTGCATGTGTGTGCACACATAAACGTGTTGGTGTAACTAAAGGGATGCGCGCAGGGTAACACGCAGTCGTGCTCACTCGTTGCCATTTGGGCCGACGCTATCGATGTGCTGCTAGTGCTGGCCGTATCATAATGTTACTGACAGTTTCGCACCTGTAAAACATTTCTAACGTTCTTCCGCTTACCGCCCCCATCCCCCCCCTCCGTCCGCCAACCATCCTATGGAGCGTTACCTGCCTGGGTACCTTCCCATTGCCTGCTCGGTTATAAGCTAAACAAAGTGCTCGTAGTGCAGTCGTGCAATGCATAAAATAAATATTAAACGGCCTTCCGTTTTGTTGGCTTGGCCTCCACGTGTGTGTATCCTGTATCCTGTATCCAAATTGAAACCACAACAACAGCAAACAAAGAGAGCTCCCATTCAGCCAGTGGGGAGTAAGTGAGTGCCCGGGGAGTGTGTGTGTGTGTGTGGGGTGGGGAGGGGGTGGCTAGAGTGAGGCATCGCTTTAAAAGTCAAAAGTAAAAACAAGTCAATTTACGTCAAGCACTTTTGCTATAAAGGATATTAGAGCAGAAATACAACAAGGACATGCCAACATTTCCGACATGTAGGCGTCGACTGCCGGCGCCGCAGCTGCTAGATGCCACACGGGAGCAGGGGGAAGCGATGGTAGATGGAAGTGCAAGTGGAGTTGGTGGTGCTGCTGGTGTTGGAGGTGTAGGTAGAAATGCCATTTGCCATTTGCCATTTGCCGGTCGACCATTTTGTGTGTGTGTGTGTGTGTGTGTGTGTGTGGCGCCTCCACTTGCAGCCCTCGTTGCTCGTGTTGCTCGTGTTGCATGCATGTCATTTGCGCAGTCAGACAATGCAGCAATTGCAACCAGGCATTGCGAATTGAACGCGGAGCTTGAGGACTTGCAGGACGGCTGGGGTGTGTGTGTATGTGGGCGAGAGGGAGAGGGAGAGGGGGGGAGGGTGGTCTAGCCAGTTGTAGGTGCCAGTTAAAAACAAAATGGCGTTCGTCCGTCGTCCTGCTGTAGGCGCTGCTCTCTTGCGATTCTTACACTTTGTGTCGCAACTTGCGTTGCCATTAGGCGACCTACCCCAAGCGTAAATAAAAAGAATCCAGGGTAGCGGATAACGCAGAGACGGTTGGCCCCACGCTGGGCTGGGCCAGGGCGTGGGGTGCGGGGTGGAGGGGGTTGTTGGCAGTTACGTATACGTATTTATTGTGGCACGCAACTCGCAGACATAACCTACCGCAACGCATTCCACGCTGTCTAAGGGTTGTTCTGCTTTTGTTTTGTTTCTGTTGCTGTTGCTGTTTCTCTTTCTGTTTCGGTTTCTCTTGCCGTGTTACGTGTGTCCCCTCTTCCTCTTCGTCTTCGTCGTCGTCGTCGTCTTCTGCTTCTGCTTCTTCTTCTTGCTCTCGACCGTGCCACAAACAATTTAATACATTACCGTTCCTGCTGGCATTTCCTTTTGGGCTGCCATTTTTCGTGTCCTCCTTAGGAAGGCACACACACACACACACACACACACAAGGGAAACCCACGCACAGCATATTCTTGCCACATGGGAAGCTCGCTGCTTCTTCTTCTTCTTCTTCATCTTCTTCTTCTTCATCTTCATCTTCATCTGCTGCTTCTTCTTCTGCTTTTGTGGCAGCAGCTTATACATAAATAATGTCATACATCCTCGTTTCAACTGTTTGTGTTTCCTCTGCCCTGTGACGTCAGCGTGGCAAGACAACTCGAGGTTGAGGCGCACAAGGGGAAGCATGAAAGCCAAGGGGCTGAAGGCTGGAGCAGGGGAGGTAGGAAGTAGGGGCACGGGTCAAGCAGGCTTGCATATATACATATATAATTAACCAAAGTCCACATGACGTATGCGTAATGCGAGTTGTATATTCCCCAAGTGCAACAAGGTGGCATGCAAAACAGCAGTTTCCCCCGCCTCCGCACTTACACTTCCCAATGGTTGGGTGGTGCGGAGGGGGGGGTCTCTTGGACTTGTCCAAGGTCAACGGCAATGCAGCTGGCAAATGATTATAAAATTAAGAAAGGCTTGTCAAAGGTTGTCATGACACTGCTTAACATCTACGAGTGTGTGTGCATCTGTGTGTGTGTGCATCTGTGTGTGTGTGTGTGGGTGTGTATGACACTCGCTTGTAACCCCCCTGGGTGGAAATATGAGCGTCTCAAGGCTGCCTGGCTTAGTAGCTTTCCTTTGAACGCATTTCCCAAGTTCGCAAGGAAAAAAAAACACCCCCTTGGGGTGGAAAGTGGGGCTTGTATGGTTCAATAGCGCAAGTTATGTGTGATATTTGTCGAAGATATTCTCAAAGCGCTGCAGCAAATGGCTATTGGCATTTATGTCAGCATATCTACCCCCTTGGGTGGGAAATGCATGTTACAAGATTGTAATTTTGATAGATGAATTTATGAGGGATTGTGAGGACTTTTGTTGGAATGCATTTCTCGGGTTGTGCGTGTAAAATTCTTTGATCATTTACAAAAATTGTAAATTTCCCCTAACGGTGGAAAGTAGTCAAGGTTCAATGGCCTAATAGCTGAAATATTTGTTGAACTTATTTTCAATGAGCTTTAGAAAAGCTTCTATGACATTTATGTCCACGGCCTCAGCAGATGTTCCCCCCTTGGGTGGGAAGCACATGTCGCAAGGTTTTATGATTGATAGCTTAATTTGAAATGGCTTATTTTGGAACGCATTTCCGAAGCTCTGCATGACAGAAGAAAAAAGTCATACCCCCAAGCGTGGAAAGCGGCACTTGTATGGTTCAATATCTCAAATTATAAGTGATCTAAGTATCTTCAAGTCAATTTCCAAGCGCTGCTGCAAATGTTTAATTAAATTTGAGTCGACGGTTTCAGTATAACACCCCCTTTCGGTGGGAAGTACAGCTTTTAACAGCTTTGTTGTGAGGCTATTAGCATAATCTGTATATCAACTACTTGTAACGCATTTATAATGCCAAATAAATGTTACATTTTTTTAAGCTTGCAAAAATAATCCCCCTTTGGGTGGAAAATGTGCTTTTCAGTGTAATACGACTGATGGATAACTCCATTTACTTGTGTTTTAGGTAAAGCTACAAATTTAACTATTTACTTATATTTCCGGAAAAATTCCCCCTTCGTGTGGAAATTGGGGGCACTCAAGTTGGAATGTCTTAAGCGTCTAGTTTTTTAATGGGATCTTTTTGAAGCAGCTCTCTGAAACACTACACTCACAGTTACTCGGATATGCCTTTGCCAATTGCTATCCCCATGGGTGGAAAGTAACTATATTACCACTGTTAATGCTGTCAACAATGTTATGCTCAGCTGTAGACAACTTATAGACTTAGCTGGGAGCTGTGAAATATGCCCCCCGCCAGAGGAAAGTAGGCGCTGTCAATCAAAAAGTGAGAAGAAGAAGAAGAAGAAGAAGAAGCAGTAGAATAAACATCAACAAGGAACATGAATGATAAATATTAATTAATATAAACAAATGCAAATGATTTGCAGGTAAATTGTTTACACATTTGCACGCAAGCCGAAGGGAACAGCCGAGGAGTGGAAAGGGGTCGAAGGGTGGGGGGGGGAAGGCATATTGAAGTGGCAAGCAAGGGACCCACTGCAAAGGCTACCTCCTGGGGCAGGAGGTTTCGAGGTAATACATTGCCAAAAGCTGGCCGCCAATCAATGGCAAATGCTAATGGCGGGCAGAGGGCTGACAAGGGTGGGTGGCGAGTCTGGCGAGTGTGGCGAGTGTGGTGAGTGGGGGGGAGGGAGGGAGTGTTTGGCTGGGCGTAGGGGAAATCAAGCGCTGACTTTTCAAAATGAATGCCATGTGCAGATGTCCTGCCAATCAATGGATACGCTTCAATAAACACATACATCGAGTTTCAGTTGCAGCAACAAACGTATAGCGAGCAGAGGCGTTGGCAAGGGGGGTACACAGGGGTGGCTGAGGGGAGGGGGTCTCTCAGTTGAATTGTGGCTGCCTGGCTGACTGCACATATGTATATGTATATATGTATATGCAAAAGGCTGCCCCCACATGTTGCAAGTGTGTGTGTGTGTGTGTGTGTGTGTGTGTGTGTGTGTGTGTGTGTGTGTGTTTGTGTGTGGCGCCCAAATTGCAACACGAAAAGCGAACAAATCGTGGAAATTATTGAAAAATAAAAAAGGAAGAGAGCAAGTACAAGCACAGGCAAGGGAGTGAGCAAGCAACATAGCAAATGAAAGAGCGAGAGGGAGTGTGCGAGTGTGTGCGAGTGTGTGTGTGTGTAGAAGGAGAGCGGCATAACGCGCAAAGAGAGCAGCAAATTAAAAATGCTATATGAAAAACGTTGCGTGAGGCAAGAGGCAGCTGAGATAGCAAGAATGAGTAAGCGAGAGAGAGAGAGAGAGAGAGAGAGGGACAGAGGGTGAGAGAGGGAGAGCAGGCAGGAAGAGCGAGAGAGAAGAGAGGCAGCATTCGCTTCATTTATTGACGTGTAGTATCCCAATGATTGCCTTTCACAACAACAACAACAACAACAACAACAACAACAACAACAACAACTACAACTACAACTAGGAGAGTCGAACACACTTTGAGCAGCCGCTACTAGCCAAACTACCCCTCCCCCCCATAGCACCCTACCATCCTACCGCCCTACTATGCGACTCACTGATTGCTTCATTTTTTATACACAGCCGTTGCATCGATGCTTTTGTTTCGTGTATTTTTGCTATTTACAACAACTCGGAAGTCGGAAAACTCGGGGTTTATATACGAGCATAGAGCCTGCAGCCGGCTGGACTCAGCAGGAGTCAGCAGTCAGCACTCAGCTCGCTGGATCCAGGAGCCAACCCCCATGCCTGGCCAAAGCACACACACACACATACACATCAACATCATCGAATCTCAGCTTCTGTCCGTTGTGCTTGAAATATTTCAATTTTTAATTGGAAAATGTACACATGAGTTGTTCTTTTAATGAATGCAACGGACATGTTAATATTATCGAGACGAAACGAAACGAAACGAATTTAGCTGCATCATCAATATTACAACAACTGAGCTTCCTGCTCCATCTATCTCTAACTATCTCACTCACTCTCTCTCTGTCTCTCAACTTTGAACTAACATATTTTGTTGATTTCTGATTTCTATGTGCAACGTGTCGGGCTATCATAACAAATCAGAAACATAAGCACATCCATACAAAGGATTATATACCACATAAGACTATGTATGTGTGTGTGTCTGGCTGTCTGTGTGTGCCACATGCAACAACAGCGTACAACTAACTGACGCACCGAAAAGTCATTTGAAAGTCGCACTGAAGAAACTTATTCCTCTACAACACGATGAGACAAAGTTGGGGCGCTTTCTTGGCTGTTTGGTGTGGTGCCTTGGGTGGCTCAGTGGTTCAGTGGTTCGTTGGCAGCTTGTTGTTACTTGGTTAGCTGGTTAACTGGTTAGTGGGTGTCTTGCCAAACTTTCCATCAGCATAATGTGTGCACTTGCCGTATGCGTTGCGTTAACGTTGTGCTATGCAGTGCTATGAATCTATTTCAAGACGGAAAGTTTACGCCCCCACCCCACCCCCCCCACCTTGCAACCCACACCCCACAAACGAAGAGAACTGTGTTTGTATGCAGTCCGCATACTCATGAGATCAGTTTCATATTTATTTTGAAAAGATATTTGCCAAAAATTAAATTACGCATATTATGTGTGTCATAAAAGAGACCCCGCTGGGTGGAAATCAACAAGCTCGCCCTTGTGGAGTCCAAAGTTCTGTTTATTTACCAAATTCAAATAAAAATTCAAATTTAAAGAAAACTATTATTTTCTGCAGTTTGCAAAAATACCCCCTATGGGTGGTAAATTTGTAGAATTATGTGAAATGCATCTATTAATATATTTGTTTAATTTCAGACCGCTGTTAATTCAAATTATATTTAAGCACTTTTGGCAAATAAACCCCCCGCAGGTGGGATATGAAGGCTATGGAAAATGTTTGAAAAAAATAGTTAAATGCACATTTAAATATGTGTGTTTCAACTGAATTCTAAGCAGCTATTATTCCACATTATATTTGGCAAATAAACCCTCCACAGGTGGTATTTAGAAGTTAAGAACTTAAGTGCAAGTTGTCATATTTCAGCAGACAACAACCGAATTGAAAGCATATATAGATCAAGTTAAGCGTAAATTATTTCTACATTTTTTTAAAAATACCCCCTATAGGTGGAAAACTTGTTAAATATTTTAAAATATAATTTTTGTGTGTTCTTTCAGTTGTATTGTATATAGCAATGAATTCAATTGCAAATTGTATTTGATTGCATTTGACAAATAAACCCCCCACCGGTGGGATACAGAAGTTAAGAACTTAAGTGCAAAATGTTTTATTTCAATAGCTCCAACTGATTGAAAACATATGTATAACAAGCTAAGAGCACTTTACTGCTTACGAATTTTAGAAAATACCCCCTACGGGTGGAAAGTTGTGAATTTTTGAAAAATACTTTTTTTGTGCTTTTCAATTGAAATTCTGTTAAATCAAATTCAAAATTCAAAGCGAGCGCTTCTAACAAATGAGTGCCCCTCGCGTGGGATTGATGTATTCAATCAATCAATCAATCAATCAATCAATCAACACTGTAAGCGTAATTACAGGTAACATTTAAATTTGCCAGCAAATGAATTGACTTTTTCAGAATGCCTGCAAAGAAAATGCCCCTAAAGAGGGAATTCTCGGAGTGGTAACTGCAGAAGTTGTGGCGACTGTTAAGGGAACTTAAGTTTGGGCCAAGTCGAGTCCAAAATAAAAGTTAATTACATTGAACTGCCTGCAATTTGTAGATGATCTTAATTGAAGGCGCGCGTCATCAACAACAAGGTGAGTGGCAAGGGGGGGGAGAAAGAAAACCGATGAGAAAAACCAATGCGAAAATTTCGACACTTCCCGACTGGCAACTAACTGAAGTAGTTGTTGTTGTTGTTGTTGTTGCTGCTGCTGCTGCTGGAGGAGCGCACACGTTTTAAGGTAACAACTGCTTATCACACAGCACCATCAATTGACCTTTCGCATCGCAGTCGTGTTGCCAGAACAGAGAGAACAGAGGGACAGAGTCAGAGAGAGAGAGAGAGAGAGAGAGCGAGAAAGAGGAGAGTGAGACGGCCAATGGCCTGGCATTTCATCAGCCAACTGCTCCAAATAAAATACGTAACAAGGCAAAGAATCTTTTGGGCCAAGACTCGCTCTAAGTTCAATTCGAAGCCGAAGCTGAAGTTGGAGTTGGAGCTGGAGTTGGAGGCACTTGCTTGCTTGCTTATCTGCGACGTGCCGGAAAATGCGCTGGGAAAATGAGTCAGGAGTCGGGAGTCGGGAGTCGGCAAAAGAAGGCTTTGGAGGAGTCTGCAGCTTTGAAGACTAGAGACTGCAGTCAACAGTCTAAAGGTTGGTGAGTCTGCCTGGTGAACGTACTCGCAAATATGCAATAAAGTGCGCATAAATTTACGCGCGAAATCAATCTGGTAACTTGAAAATTAGCCTGGCTGCCAACGTACCATAGACCATGGACCTGGTGCTGGCCGGTACAACCGACAACCAACAAGCAACAAACAACAAGCAACAACCAACAGCTCTTTTGCCTCTGGCCAAAATCGCATTTTAATAGCATAGAATAGAAGAACCATCGGCTGCCTGTCTGCCTCTGCTTATTTTTCGCAGTTACCCTTTGCCCTCTTAAGTGTGAAATTTGCCCAAGCGAGGGGCAGAGAGAGAGAGAGAGAGGGAGAGAGTGCAGAGAGAGAGAGAGAGAGAGAGAGAGAGTGCAGAGAGGGACAGTGTGTTGTGTGCAAGATGGTAGGCTTAGGCCTAGACTTTAGCCTGGCTGTCAATAATTGTTGTTAATAACGCAACGCTTAACTTGACGTTAACTTGGTAACGCTGCCGCACTTGGCTTTAACTATGCCCAGCCGCTGCCAGCCAAGGCAACAACAACAACACAGATTACACTCTGGCTATCGCCGTGTCGAATGAGTGTGTCTCGAAGGAGATTGTCGGCCGACAGCTCTTTATGCTTCCAACTTGAACAGATTTAATTAAAGTGATGCAATGATGTTTTTTATTTTGCAACGTTTTCTATCTTTTATTTTATTTAATTTTATTTTATTTTATTTTATTTTATTTCAACAACCAAAGCAGCGTGAAGTGAATGAATGCGTAAAATTGTGTGAATTGTGTGAATTATGTGAATTGTGAATCGCCTTCAGTCAGGGATAATAACGCAATGACACTGGCTGAATATCTGGCAATATTGTTGATATTTCTTGTGTTTCAAATTAATAACAATTATGTATGAATGATTTGAATTATTATTAGTTTTACTCTTATTATAATTGACAAATATTTATTATTATTATTTTTATTTTCATATTATATGTGTGTATATTTACATTGTGCAAATGTATGGGACAGGCAGAGGAAGGCGTGGCAGACCCTATAGAGCATATACATATATTCCTGATCAGTATCAATAGCCGAGTCCATTAAATCATATCTGTCTGCCAACTAATCGAGCTGAAGATAACAAAGTTGGCATGTAGTCTCCTGTATATCATACGCAGATCAAGTTTATTTCAAATTTCATCAAATCCATCGTCATATTTTTCAACGAACACACTTTTAAGTACAAATGATACTTGAAGCATAACATAAGCATAACCATAAAACAATTCTGAAAGTTTCACAAGAATTGGTCCATAAATAAGTTAGATATCCAGAAAAGAAAGTTAAGAAATAGTTGCACTGCGCTTTGCATTCAACACATGTGTGCGAGCGAGACAGCAAACGGCAACGGTACATACAAATCTCAAAATAAGTATGTATGTTTAATGCAAAATATGCTAAATATATGGAATTCTATTATAATCGAAATACTTTAATAAAGAGACTGTTACAGGGTATTCTATGGTCGAGCACGCTTGTTTATATTATGACTTTGATTAAGTTAGTTATTATTGCTATTATATTTATTTTCTTTTACCGTTTACTATTAGTTTGATTAATATTATAAATATTATTACTATTAAAATTATAAATTAAAAGTAAATTAATTAAATTATTAAAATTATTATTAATAATATGTTTTTTACTTTTACTCTTATTTATTTTTAATTTTTATATGTATTTATTTTATAAAATATTATATATATATTTTATCACAATATATTAAAATATTTTAAAAGTTAAACAATTTTTTTATTTTCTTTTATTTTTGTTGCTTTTTTATTTTTACAAAAAGTGATCAAGAAACCTTAAGCTTTAAGTAAAAACTTGTAGTTTTTTTATTCTATTGCATAGCATTTAATTTAGCTTGCAAAGTTAATAATTAATTATTAATTATTTATAATTAATTATAATTATTAATCAAATGCATAAGACAAACCTGCATTATCAAGTATACAATAAGCAATACAATTTTTAACACCTTTATTCATAATATTAATTTATTTCTGATTTATTGTGATAATAATAATAAAATACAATAATATTTTTGTGTTCTTTCTATATTAAATAAGACTGAAAAAAAATTAATGATATTAATCATAATTATTTCAGCAAACATAAATAGGGTTTTTAATTAGACTTTCTTCACTCTATCTTCTTGATCTCTCACTCTCTTGTAATTGTTGCCCATTGTTTGTCTTGTATGTCACTTTTTGTCTACCCCCTACTCTCTGCCTCTCTCTCCTTTACTCTTGCAATCACTTCTGCTTTGTGCCGCTTTCGTAAACGTTTCCCTGCCTTCACTTTCGCCTCGCTTAACTATCTAACTCTCACTTCTATTCCATTGCCATTGTTATCGCGTTTTATTTCGATAGTTATCGAGTAGAAGTTGCATGTGTGCAATCGAGAAAATGCCTCACAACTAATTCTCAGTGTGTGTGTTGATGCAGCGTGCAGCATGCAGCATGCAGCATTGCACACTATTCATTCACCATGCCACATAATAAGGCAAGAGAGTTTTTTGTGTGTGAGCCTTTGGCAAATGCAAAAACTAATTTGTATTTATGCCTGGCAAAAAGACGGCAACGAAGAAGCAGCAGCTACTGCAACAGCAACATTAGCTGCAACAACAACAAGAACAACAGCAGCAGCAACAACAACGATGAGGAGTGGGAAAAGCATTGCAATATGCGATTGCATTAGTAAATCCTTGTAATCCGCACATTAGTCTCTCTTTTTGGTCTTAGCAAATTACCTTCACGGGCCAACACACACACACACACACACACACAGCAGGTTGGAGGGTGCAGTAAATATGTGTGTGTTTGTGTGCGGAATGGAAGGTGGGGGACTAGGGGAATGTGTGTGGCAAGCGATCTGTTGAACCGTGTTGAGCGTCTGACAAACCACACGCGATTATGCAGACCTGCGGCAAAAGCGGACAGCGGAGAGTGTGTGAGGGCGTCAAGCACAGTAGAGTGGGGCGTAGAGGAGAGAGTAGAGAGGAGAGAGGGAAGAAGGGAAAGAAACTCCCATCTTGGCTGAGTTACAAATCGCTGAAAATATGCGACGCGTGTGTCGCAAAAGGGCGCAACAGCAACAAGCGCCAAGGTGCAAGCAAAAACATATAAACATATATATATATATATATATATATATATGTATATATATATATATATATGTATGAGCATATAGTATACTCTATATGTATATGTAGTTGGCAACTTGGCAAGGGCGCCAAAAAGATGGCGGCAAACAAGTAAAAATCGCATGCAATTTGAAGAAAAATATGCGAAAAGTAAACTTTTGAAACGACGCATTTGTTGTTGTACTTGTTGTTGTTGTTGCTCCCTCAAGAGGGGATTGGTGTTGAACTTTGAGGGTGTGTGCCTGTGTGTGTGTGTGTGTGTGTGTGTGTGTGCCCTGCATAGCCATGAAATGTGCAAGTGCGTTAGCCCCAAAACCAATTTTCAGTAATGACTGCATTTTGCCGACAAGCAAGAGACGAGAGCACGACACTGCAACGTGGGCGGGGCAGTGGGTAGAGGAAAGAGTGGTGGTGGTGGGGGGTGGGGGTAGGTTGGGGTAGCTTGGTTTAAATGCACAAAGCGCGCGCAAAGGACATGCCAAGGACAAACGTTGCTTGAACTGGCAGCCTGGATAAGAGAAACCGTTTGCAACCTACGTGGCAGGGGCATTGCCAATAGGGGGGCGGTTAGGGAAAGGAGGGTGGGGGGTTGGGGATTGGGGACGATATGTGGCAGAGAGGAAGCCGTTTGCCAAAGCCGTAGTCGTAGTCGTAGTCATAGTCGTAGTCGTTGCTAGAGACACGGAGAGACGAGGTGACAAAGACGAAGGCGAAGACGTAGACGTAGACGGAGTCGAAGTTGTTGTTGAGCCAAAGACGAAGCTGCCTTGCGTAATTTGCTGCGGCGATGGCGGCAAAACACATCGCAAAATGGCGACAGCATTTGGCCAAGACGACACACAGCAACCTCCCTCCCAACCCCTCCTACCCACCCCTCCGAAAAGACGCGTTGCAAATGCAACTTGCAGCTGCAGCTGAAGCAACGCTGCGGGTTTTACAATTTTAAGATTTATTTACGTGCTTTTGGGACGAGATGCGGCTAGGATAAGTCGAAGCTGAAGAAGGCAGCAACGAGAAGTGCGGTGGTGGGAGGGCTGCTAGGAGGGCAAGACCGGAAGGGGCAGGCGGCAGGGGGCAGCCGCATGCGTTTGTTGGACGCGCCAAAAACTTTGCCAACGCCAGCTGCATACTAATGCAGGGTGTGAGGGGGGACGGGCGGATACAGTTAGAGGGTGTGCGTGTGTGTGTGTGTGTATGTGTGTACCTCCGCATCGGCTACTGCAAAAGTCAGCCTGTGACCTGTGTTCGTCCTCTAAAGTGAAATATTTTAGCAGGCGAAATGCAATTTCCACGCGTTGTGCCAAACAAAGAAGATTCCCCCTCCCTGCTCAGCACTCCCCCACTCTCCGCACTCCCTATCGCCATCCGCCCAACCCGTTCAGCACCCGCCGTAACCTCAATCGGGCTCCCCACTCAAGGCGCCCAAGCCATTGGCCATTGCGTAAGATGTCGACAACGTCGCTGGGGCGTCATTTAATGCGCCGCCAGTTGTCTTAGCTGCTTTTCCTGCTTTGCTTGCTCCTGCATTTCCCGAGCTCCTTCAACGTTGGCGACGTCGTTGGCATATTTCATTTTCCAGCTACTTTTTTGCCGCTTCATTTGACAAGGAGGGGGCAAGCTGCTCGGAAGGGTGATGTGAAGCACGGGAGGGGCAAAAGAGAAGTGAGAAGGAGCGAGGGGGGTTTGAGAGTCTGGCCGGAACTGTTTGGCTCCATCATAATCTTGCCCCTGACTCTCAGTCCAATTTCATGGATTCTGCTTGAAAAACGTTGCATGTATCTGAAAATGCTTCAGCATTGATAAATAGTTGTCCTGTGGGGCAACCCTCCTCCTCACTCCTTCTCTCTCCTCTCTTCTTCTCTTTCTCTGCCTCTCCCTCCTGCTGCTGCCATCCATCTCTTTCTCCCTCTATCTCTGTCTGGTTGGCTTTCGAAATTAGGAAAATTAATGTGGGAAAATGCTTTCCCTAAGTGAAGTTTTGCAACAGCAACCAACGCAACGCATTTCATATATCAACCGAAGGAAGAAGAAGTTGAAGAAGAAGATGAAAAAAAGGAAAACTTGAAGGACTCACAGCAACATCGAGACTCTGGAACTTGAATAATATGCGTATTTTGGCACTTGGCTTTTCCTTTCCCCACTTTCTTGCTGACAACGAGGTGTTAGACATGGAAAAAGGTCAATGATATTGGTTTTTTTTTTCATACTTGTATTTATATTTATTTATTTGTATACCCTATACCCATTAATATCGGGCAAAAAGGGTATAATAACTTTGTGCAGACAGAAGGAGGTGTGGCAGACCCTATAAAACAGATGTATTCTTGTTCTGTATCAATAACCGAGTCGATTGAGCCGTGTCATACTCTTACCCTAGACTCGCCCAGATCGAGTTTATTTTAGAATTTTATTTAGATTACTATGCCCCCCTCCCCTTGCAATTGGATAAAATCTGATTGTGACCACATTTCTCAACTCAACAGATGAAGAATGTCATATGAAGGCAATGAAAGTTTCATCAAGATCGGTCTATAAATGAGAAAGATAATCAGAATGGAAATTTTTGCATGGTATCCCTTGTGCTTTGTTCTTTGCGGCCAACACCTGTGTGCGAGCGAGACAGCGAACGACTGGGATACGCGCATATGTAAACGAAGTGACGCAACACTCAGCTTTTGATCAAGTATGTGTATATGTGCAAAAGCTTGCTGCTATGACCTGATAGGTACTAACTTTTCTTCTAATCAAAACACTTAATTTAGAAGACGGCACAGGGTGTTATACGTGTTCCAAAACCGTACCTGAGCAATATATCAATACTTATGTACCAATCAAAATACCAATAATACAACCATCTCCAATCATCAGTCTCCAGTCACATGTCAAGACAACAAAGTTCTACATGCTTCACTCTCTTTTATACAATTACATAATAATAAAAATATTTACATAAATCTTTATAAATAATAAATAAAAAAATGCTAATAATAAATATAAATAAACATATTATTTCAGTTTGAATAAATGATTCCTTAAAAACGAATAACTTGATGTCTTAATTACGAAGCTCATCACAAGCATGCCTACTTCCGCCTGTTATTTTAATTTTTGCACAAAGTACAGGGTATAAATGAAAGTATGTGGTTATCCAATCTCAGGAAATTCACTCTCATGAGTGCCAAATAGGACTTTCTGCCAGAAGAGAGAAGAATTTTAATATTATTATCGATTAAATATTTAAATTTTAAAATATGATAAAAGTAACTTTTGAAATCAACTCACTCTTTCACTAAGAAGCTAAAATATGTACATATTTCTGAGTTTTAATATATTTTATCTATTATTAAATAATGTACATTAGATGCCTGTAGAATCTACTGTAGAAAATGAGTTAAAACGGAGAAAATATACTTAATCTAAAGTAAGTGACATCGCAAAATCAGTAAAGCTTTATGCGTAACAGAAGCTCAATCAACATATGCAGCATTGCATTCAAAAGCTCTAAATAATTGATTAATTATTTTATTTTAATTCAAAGCTGAAGCAAGTTCAATCTGCAGCGTTCAGTAAAATAAATGAAAGCACATTAAAGCTTGACAAAACCATGTAATCAATGCTTTACTGAATTGCTGCAGTTTGCCAACTCAAAAGAGATAATCAGGGGATTAATCCATAAAAGTACGTTAAAGCTTAAATGGATTAAGCAATTAATCGTTTGTTTAGTTAAGGCTGGAAGCTCTTGTGGCTTTAGCTTAAACGCGTAAGCTTATGGGATTAATCTTCAAAAGCACATTAAATGTTGAAATGATTAAGCAATTTGTTATTTATTGCAGACGGGCAATTAAACTGCATTGAAGCAACAAGCTCATGCTCAAGTCTTAACACTTTAACGACTATTAAAAGCGTCTATCTTATCAGCTTTTTATTAAGTTCGAGAGCTGCAGCTGGGCAGCTGCTGCCTATGGGGATTGGCTTGTTATCGGAACGGGTAACGTTATCAGCGACAAGCTTATGTTTGAACACAGGTAAATGTCCTGGCCAGGTATCTTGGCCAGGTTCCGTGGACTGTCAATGGCAATGCGCGAGTTCGCTGGACACTCAACACTCAACACTCAAATGGCAATAAAATGTGCAAAAATTGGAACCGAAATGCATTGCCTTGCTGACTACTGTTACACTGTTACAGTGCAACACTGCAACACTGCAACATGGACATGGTGCAAAATTGTAAGCAATTTGCACGCAATGCGATAAAAATCGTCTTAAACGCGCGATTAATGTCAATTTTATCAATAAAATTATAAATAAAGACATGAAAACGAGCCGAGACGAGATAAGCGCGAATGAAATGTGAACGCAAGTCACAGCAACAACAGCAGCAACAGCAACAACCCCAAGTGCAACAACAACGGCAACAAGATCAGGACAGGCAAATTATTGAGTGTTGCAGCTCGTGTTGCATGCAAACGGGGCAAACGGCAAACGCAGCTGGGCCGGCTGTGGATTTGAGACGATCACTTTGGGCTCTTACCATCTCCCTCTATCTATCTCTCTCTCTATCTGTCTCTCTCTCTCTCTCTCTCTCTCTCTCTCTCTGTCCAGCGCTCTTTCTCTTTGTCTACCCCTCTTTGTCTTGATCTCATGCAAATGCGCAGCAGCTGCTGCAACTGCCACAGATCCACATTCACATGTGCAACAGAGGGGGCAACAACAGCAACAACAGCAAAGTGGCAATTCGGCTAAAAAAATTTATTTCATTTCATTCAACATGCTTAGCACTCCCGCACAGTGGGGCAAAGCACTCTGTTGTAAATTAAATGGAAATTGATTAGAATTTAGAATTATTAAAAAATAATTTTAATTATTTATTATTAAATAATTTGTATTATTCATTAAATATAATTCAATAATTATTATTTATTGTTTAATATTTATTGCTTTATTTATTATTTAATATTTATTCTTTATTATTTTTGATTTATTGTTTAATATTTAATATTCATTTATTATTATTAATTAAGTATTATTTAAAATTTATTCTTTATTATTATATTATATATATATATATTATCTGTGATGTTTTACTTATTATTAATTATTTATTTAACTCTTAATTACTTTTTTATTATTTTTCATTTAATATTTATTGTTATTTATTTATTAATTATTATTCATTATTTGTTATTATTTATAATCTATTATCTATTATCTATTATCTATTATCTATTATCTATTATCTATTATCTATTATCTATTATCTATTATCTATTATCTATTATCTATTATCTATTATCTATTATCTATTATCTATTATCTATTATCTATTATCTATTATCTATTATCTATTATCTATTATCTATTATCTATTATCTATTATCTATTATCTATTATCTATTATCTATTATCTATTATCTATTATCTATTATCTATTATCTATTATCTATTATCTATTATCTATTATCTATTATCTATTATCTATTATCTATTATCTATTATCTATTATCTATTATCTATTATCTATTATCTATTATCTATTATCTATTATCTATTATCTATTATCTATTATCTATTATCTATTATCTATTATCTATTATCTATTATCTATTATCTATTATCTATTATCTATTATCTATTATCTATTATCTATTATCTATTATCTATTATCTATTATCTATTATCTATTATCTATTATCTATTATCTATTATCTATTATCTATTATTTATTAAATTCTTATTTATTTTTTATAAATTCCCATTTAATATTTATTCTTTAATATTTATTTCGTATTTTTTTGTTATTTATGTAAGTTTTTTAATCGTCTTCATTCTTCTTCATATATATTTAATTAAATAAATTAAAAGCTTGAATTGAAAATTCAATTTCAATTTTAATGAATTTATAGTACATATGACAATAATATAAAAATAGTAATTAGTAAATAAACAATTATTATTTAATTTATGATAAGCAAAGAGTGTCAAAGAGTCTCAACTGGATACCAAATAAAAAGAATTTCCCATCAAATTAAATTGAAAATAAAATAATATAATAACTAACAGCTTGAATCAAGTTTAACATATGAGTCTAAATACTGTATTTTTTTAAATTATTAATATATTTAACACTAGTATATAAGTATAAATAATTTGATTAAACAGTTTCATCAACAAAATACTTTTTTCACTTACTGCATATTTATAAAATAAAAATAAATTTAGTTTTAGTTTTGCTTTACACATAAAGAGGTTTATACATTTGCTGTAATTCTTGTAGAGTCTGGCACCACTGTGAGCGAGGCCGGGCCGCGTCGGTGTTCGTTATTCCCACGCCAAAGGCTAAGCAGCGGGTTCAAAACGTTTTGGCCGCTGCAAAAGATTTCAGCTTCCAATTACACAAAAGATTGCTGAGAACAGACGCCGACGAAATGTGCAGCGTTTGGTTTTTCGCGCGAATGGCAAATGCCCCCTCCCCCTCCTATCAAACCCCTTCCCGCCGCTCACCATTACATGCGCTGCTTCTATTCCCCAGCTTGTGAAGTGTCTCACAGCAGCCACAGCTGTAATTCAAGTTGCAGTTGCATGTGCAATGACGTCATATGGTGTCTATGACAAATTGTCATGACATAGTCGAAGTATGAGTCGCTGTCTCAGTCTAAGTCTGACTCTCTGGCTCTCAGTTAGAGCCCAAATGGGCCTATGCCGCATCAACCACTTGTTGGCCAAGATCAGAGTAGCCATCAGCACTTGCCACTTGCCGTTTGCCACTAGCCAATTGCAACTTGCAACTTGCATGCCAAAATGCCTTTTTTTGCAAAAGGGACTTGTGTTTTGCATAAACTGTGCGATTTTGATTTGAAATTGTGCCTAGCCAAGTTAAGAGGAGTGGTATTGGCCAAGCTTATCGCATTTACCAACTTGCCGGGCTCTTTTCCTTTGTCGGCAACTTTTTTCTATGCAATAACAATAACAATAACAATAACAACATGAAACGTCGTCGAAGCGAGCAACATTTTCTTAATGAGCGACAAACAATGAAGCTTCTCTTGTACCTGCGTGTATATGTGTGTATGTGTGTGTGTGTGTGTGTGTGTGCTAAAGCTTATACAAATTAATCGGTTAAAAGCATGCAATTCTAATTTGTTATTGTTAGTGTTACGGTTATGGCTGTTGTTCGCTGCCAATCGTCAAATGTTGCCCCAAACTTCTACTTGTTGCTTCCAGTGACAGCTAATGACATGAGGCAAGTAGCAAATGGCAAGTGGCAAGTGCTGCTTTCCTTTAAAACGCTTTCCTATCAAGAAATACCTTGTTAATTTTCCAATTCATTTGTAGATTTTGTAATTAATGCAACAGAGTTGCCAGACTGCCAGCAGAAATACCAGCTTAATTTGCTTGCAACTCTGCGTTAGTTGCAGCATTGCTGGGGAATTATCGATAACTTTGCCATCGACATCTGAAGCTTGCTAGAGCGGACTTGTTAGGTTAAGTGCGTTTCTCTGATGACATTTTTATTATACCCTGTACAGGGATATATTAACTTTGTGAAAAAAATTTTTGTAACAGGCAGAAGGAAACATCTCCGACCCTATAAAGTATATATATTCTTGATCAGCATCAACAGCCGAGTCGATTGAGCCATGTCCGTCTGTCTGTCTGTCCGTCTGTCCGTCTGTCCGTCTGTCCGTCTGTATGAACGCGTCGATCTAAGCAACTATAAGACCTAGAGACACCAAATTTGGCATCAAGGTTCCTGTATACCATACGCAGATCAAGTTTATTTTAAATTTTGGATACCTCCCCCCCCTTCCCCCGCAAATCGAAAAAAACGAATAATAGCCACATTTTTCAACGTAGATACTTCTAACTTAACAGGTGCGTTAAGAATGATATGTAGAAGGAACGCTGAAAGTTTCATCAAGATCGGTTTGTAAATAAGACAGATAATCAGCAATAAAAGTTATTTTTCCACGGAATCGTAGAGCAGCAGGCAGCACATGTGTGCGAGCGAGACAGCGAACGACTGTGACACATGCGTCTGCTTACCATGTGTGCATATTTGTGCGAGCGAGATAGGGAACTATTGCGACACAGGCATAAGTAAATTAAGTGTCGTAACACTCAGCTTTTGATTGAATATGTATAAATAAGTGACAGTTAGCTGCTATAAGCAAGCAAAGAATTCATATGCAAAATGAGAGTTTCAAAGGGGTTTTCTTTAAACACCTGTTATGTTCTTACTTTTATTTTAATCAAAGTACCTATTATCAACATCATTTTAATATAGAAGCCTGTACAGGGTATTATACTGTCGAATGCGGTCGACTGTAGCCTTTTCGACTGGTTTTTCCTTATTATTATCAGAAAATTAATCTTTTTTTTGTTTTAAAACTTTTTCTTTATTTGACACGTTTCATACTTTTGTTTCTATTCAAAAGTAAACATATTAATATATACCAAATACTTATTTATAATTTAAAAAAAAAAAAAACATCATCTCATCGCATCTTTTTTCTTTCTTTTGGAATCTATTTTTTTCTATTCTATTTATCTATTTAATAGGATTTTCATGTGTCTAATTTTGTCAGATTAATTACTTTTTTCGCAGTGAAAGCACGGCTTAAACGATTCCTTCGAGTTTTGATTCTTATCCTTCTGCCAAATGATTGCTTAAAGTCTCTACAATTATTTTGTTTAGTATTTTCATTTATAATTATTTATTGGTTTAAAAAACCGAAACTTTTTATTTGTTTACAATATAGAAATACTTTATGCAATATCATTTTTAAATTATTGATTTTTAAATTCTATGTTCAGTTGGAATATAATAATTTATATTTAATAATTTATTTTGTTCAAATGTTTCACATATTCAACTTCATAGATCTTTCACTAAACTGAACATTTCAATATGATTGACGTTTTCCCACTCAGCTTGACAGCAATCGAAATGGATTCATTAATACTCAACATCTGGATTCTAATCGAACGTAGCTCGAGTTCCATTCGATGGTCGTAAGGTTGAACAGTAGCAAACTTGGGGCCTGATCACAATTCAGTTGTAATTACGGCTTACTAAATCAAAGTACGGTCCGCCCCCCTGGCAATGCGGACGCCTTTCTCGCCCACGTTGACAACTGGAAATAAAGAAAAGGCAGAGGCAGAGTTAGAGGCAAAGGCAAAAGCCAAAAAGAGGCAAAGATCAATGGGAAAATGCCGACAAACGGTCGGCATAGGTGCGACTCTGGCTACAACAACGTCAACTAGGCTCAAGTGGCTGCCACAAGGAAATTGCAACTGCAACTGCAACTTCAACTGAAACTGCAACTGCAACTCGAAACTGAAAGCGCAGCAGCAAATTAAAAGCCAAGTCTCAGAGTCTTCAGTTGGAATCGGCATCGAAGTCAGTTGCTGGCATATTGAAATAAGATCAATATCGCTCTGAGCAGCGCGTAGTTGCGTTTAAAAATATAACTACGATTGTTCTGACCAAGCACAGCAACAACATGGGCAACAACAACAGCAGCAACAACAACAACAACAACAACTGTCAAACAAGCAACAAGACATATTACGGGCGCGGGAAGCCCCAACGAGAGACCCTCGAGACTCATTTACAACTTACCAATGACTGTGGTGTGTGTGTGTGTGTGTGTGTGTGTGTGTGTTTGTGTGTATGCTTGTGTGTGTATGACCAACACTTTACGCCAAATCGATTGTCCTGCCTTAACAGATGTTGAGCATGGGCTTTTGAAGGTGTTTTTCCGCCAGTTGCCAACATTGTTGCTGTTGCCCCTTCGTTGTTGGCTAAGAAATCGCAAAAAAAAAGCACAACAAATGTAGCCAAGCTAAAAAAATAGCTAGAAACTGCCAAGCTACATTTTATTACACTTAAGTTGCTGATTGTAAATTTATTATGCAAATCACAATTAATGCAAGACATTTTCCTTCATTTCTTCTATCTAAATTGGAAATTCCAAGTTGTTTTCAATGATTTTTATTTGGATAAACAAATAGCAAATTAAAAAGGAAGCCTAGCGGTTTAATAGCTTGAATTATAATTTGAGTATAAAATAGAAAAGCAAGAAAAGAACAAACATATATATTTACTTTAAATGTAAAAGTTTTCATAATTTATAAATAATTTTTTTAAAAACTGCTTTTAAAATGTTGCAATACATTTTAATTAATATTATTTAATTTCTAAACTTTTCGATTTAGTTTTTATAATAAATATAATATTTATTGGTTGTTTTTTTCGCCAAGCAACTGAGCTTTTCAGTTGCTTAATGATGATGGAATATACAAGCTAAACTAAATATAAATATATTAAGTATATCAATTTATTAATTTATCACATCAATATTATTTGTTAAAGTATGTGGTATATATATGTATCTATATACATATATATATATATATATATAAATTATTTTAAATCATTATTGTTTTTTTTTTACGATAATTTGTCAGCAGATTGAATAAGTTTTTGCACTTGAAGCAAAGCGTAATTTATTATCGCGGAATTTCCATATGAAACTAATGTTTAGATAAGCTAATGAAGTATATATTATTGCATTATAATATATTTTTTAAGATATCATCAATACATTTACAATTTGTTACAATATTTGCGAAATAAATTAATTTAGCTAATGCAATATAAATGAAAGACTTGCAAATTGATAAAGGAGACAATTTGTAACTAAACTTTTAGCTATAAAATGGCTAAAGTGTAAAGATCTGGCACGTGTTGCTGTTGCTGTTGTAGTTGTTGTTGCTGTTATTGTTGTTGTTGTTGTTGTTGTTGTGGTACTTGCTGCTGCTGTAGCTGCTGGTTGTTGATGCCGCTTCAGAGGCACCGCCATCAATGCCGCCAACGCCGTCGCATAAAAACAATTGTTGGGCTCTTGTTGTTGTTTGACTTGTTGTTGTTGCTGTTGTTGCTGTTGCTGTAGCCGTTGTTGTTGCTGTTGTAGTTGTTGTACGCAATTTAAATGGAATTTCTGCTACTGGGCTCACATTGATCGCCATAAATAATCGCTACAGCAGCAGCAGCATCAATGGTGGCGGCGGCGGCAGCAGCGACAACGAGCGGCAACAAGCAACGTGCAACAAGAGCAACAACAGCAACAACAACTAACAACTACGTGCTGCAACGGCGACCGCATCTCAGATGGCGCGATAAGGTAATTGGACTATTATGTCAAAAAGTATTTGGCGTTTAAGAAATATGGCCTGGCATTTGACATTTCGGCAGGCAGCAACAACAGCAACAACAGCAACAACAGCAGCAACAACAGCAGCAACAGCAGCAACAGCAACAACAGCAGCGACAGCAGTCGCAGCATTCGAAGTCGCTTTAGCTGCCCCGTGCTCCCAAACCCTTTTCTTCACCTCTTCCCCTCCCTCCCCCTCCATTCACCACTGCCCCCTTCTACTACTTTTTGCTCAGTCTTTGGCTGTTTGTGGCAACAGTTACATTTGCAATTGCCACAGAACAAAAGGTGCACATTAAAAACAGTTCGTTGGCTTTCAGTCGCGATTGGAGCTGCACTTCGAATTGATATCGCGATTGCATTGATCAGCACACACACACACACACACACGCGCGAAGATAGAGGAGAGTGGGGAGCAACGCATTGTCGCCAAGTCTTGCCAATTGGCAAATGATCAAAGCCCGAGTGCGTGGCAATATAATTGATTGGCCTTTTTGCTTTATGGGATTGTTGTTGCCTGCCACACAAATGTTGCAATTATCACGCTGTGAGATTTTCACAGATTCCACAGATTCTACAGATTTGTAGGAATAAGCTTAGACAACTCTACGTTTCATAATTAATTAGAAATTACAATTTAGCAATTTAAATTTTAATTATTAAATACTTAATTAAAAATTCAAATTTTATATATTTAAATTATAGTTATTAATAATATATATAAAATAGTCTTAGAAAATAAATCAAAGATTCTCAGGGTAGCCTAAGTTAAAAGATACTTTTGGTAAGAAAGTAGAATAAATTAACAAAAAGCGAGAAAAGTATGAATAAAATATAGATTAAGAACAATAAATATTAAATTCAAATTATGATTTACGTTATTAATGTCCTCCTCTGTGAATAGCATGTTTAGAACACTGTTAGTGTTGTGAAATGTTAAAGTAAAACTTAGAAAGAGACAACAAGTGTTGCTTATACATTCGGTGCAAAGAGGCGAGGTCCGACGGTGGACTGAGTGTGGCGTAACGGTTATGTGTGTTATTAAGTAATCAGTGTTGGAAGACTTCACTGACAGGTCCAAGAGGCAGGGCCGATTATGGAAGAGGAAGTTGACAAGTCAGATGACAAATGAAAGGTCGCTCTCTTCCGGTCGTAACAGTCGTAGACGTAGAACGACATAATGGAAAAGGAAAACATCTCTTCTCCTCCGATAATAATATATATTTCACTTGCTCGGAAATATCTCAGATATATTTTTAATTTATTTTAATATGTTTTAATTTTAGTACATTTTAACTAGACCTTCACATAGCAAATACAACTATGCTATGCGTTTTATTCTATAACAACTACATACATACATACATACATACATAAATATATCTCAAATACATTTTCCTATCAATATTTTGCATGCTTTAGTATTTGATAATTTCTTTATCAATGTATTTGCAATTCGCTTCTTTCGTTCTTCACACTTAAAGAACTATCTACACTTTAACCCACTTTATCGCTCAAGTACTCGTGCAAATAAGAAGTATTTAATAAGCTATGATTCCGTCGAGTATTATCAATCGTAATCTCAATTGACTTTCAACGAGATGTACTTGAATGCTACGAATGCCCACAAATGTGCTTAAGATTCTGCGATTTATTTCGCTGAATAGATAAAATAAATCGTTAAACGTTTCTCACCTTTCAATTTGGCAGCTTATAAACACAACGTAGCCGCTCGCTCACATCGAGCAGTCGTGGCCGAGCGGTTAAGGCGTCTGACTAGAAATCAGATTCCCTCTGGGAGCGTAGGTTCGAATCCTACCGACTGCGAGCTGGAAAATATGTTTTTTTTTTAAATATTTTTATTGCATAATTAGAGAAATAAATTGAAAGCAATTATTATTGAGCTGATAAGTGTGCTTTAAGTGTTGAAATTGTTTCATAGTTTAAAGCTAAAATAAACATATTTTACATATTTCACATTCATAATTGTTTATCAAGTATTTTAATAATTCTATTTAGATTTTTCCACAATGCACATTTGAACTTATTTATTCGTTGAGTGAATGGCATAAAAAAGTATTTAACTTAAATGAAATTCCCAACAAATGTATCAATTACTCGAGTCAAGCCCGTGCTAAAAATGCGTTCTCAATTGGCATTTCAGCATTTCAGCAATTTCACTTCTTTTGTTTAAAATTCTTCAGGTGTTGAGCATGAGAGCAGAGAACAGCAGCAGCTGCCACTAAAAGGTTTTTATTAAGTTATTTTTTTTTTTTAAATGTTTAATGTTTTATGTTGTTATTGCGTTTGGCACTGTAACGATATCATTTTTAATGTATTTATTACGCTATTAAACATATTCGAAAGCATTAAAATGCCTTGGATCGCATCTAATTAAAGCGAACAGAAAGAGTGATAGAGGGTGAAGAGGGAAAGGGAAAAGAGAGTCGGAAATGAGTAAAAGTATGAAGGGATTCCTACTTAGTCCAATGGAAAATTGGCGTCTCTGTCAGCCAACAAAAATGATAAAAAAAAATACAAAAACCAGTCGAAAAGGCTACAGTCGACCGCATTCGACAGTATAATACCCTGTACAGGCTTCTATATTAAAATGATGTTGATAATAGGTACTTTGATTAAAATAAAAGTAAGAACATAACAGGTGTTTAAAGAAAACCCCTTTGAAACTCTCATTTTGCATATGAATTCTTTGCTTGCTTATAGCAGCTCACTTTCACATATTTATACATATTCAATCAAAAGCTGAGTGTTACGACACTTAATTTACTTATGCCTGTGTCGCAGTAGTTCCCTATCTCGCTCGCACAAATATGCACACATGGTAAGCAGACGCATGTGTCACAGTCGTTCGCTGTCTCGCTCGCACACATGTGCTGCCTGCTGCTCTAAGATTCCGTGGAAAAATAACTTTTATTGCTGATTATCTGTCTTATTTACAAACCGATCTTGATGAAACTTTCAGCGTTCCTTCTACATATCATTCTTAACGCACCTGTTAAGTTAGAAGTGTCTACGTTGAAAAATGTGGCTATTATTCGTTTTTTTCGATTTGCGGGGGAAGGGGGGGAGGTATCCAAAATTTAAAATAAACTTGATCTGCGTATGGTATACAGGAACCTTGATGCCAAATTTGGTGTCTCTAGCTCTTATAGTTGCTGAGATCGACGCGTTCATACAGACGGACAGACGGACAGACGGACAGACGGACAGACGGACAGACGGACAGACGGACAGACAGACAGACGGACATGGCTCAATCGACTCGGCTGTTGATGCTGATCAAGAATATATATACTTTATAGGGTCGGAGATGACTCCTTCTGCCTGTTACAAAAATTTTTTTTCACAAAGTTAATATATCCCTGTACAGGGTATAAAAATGAAAATAAATAAAAGAAGAAATAACAAGATGAATTACCTTTTGCCACTGCACGTGAAACTGACACGCCAGGCACACAGGTAGAGGCACAGGTGAGGCACAGGTGAGGTGCAGCTGAGGCATACGTAGTTATAAGGTGTATGAGTGGCCCCTGTCGAAACGTCTTTGCCCCGACTCTGGCGACGTCTTGCGTCTTGAATCTTGAGCCTCCACTCCCGACTCCCGACTCCCGACTCCCGAGTCCCGTGTTGCCGCTTACCGTCCTTAAAGTTCTGGCCATGCCACACATGGCTTTCAACACGTTCTGCTTTGGCATATTTGCTTCTTTTTTTTGGCCATTTCTCTGTTGGACTCGGTTGCACTGTTGCACATGGGGCAGCTCCCTTTGAAGAGTGCTGCGTGACGTCGCGACGTCGTCTTGGTTGTTGTTGATGGCTCAATTCATTTGTTGTCTGTAGGTTGTTCGCCTGGTCGCCTGTTCGGTTCGACTGTGTTCTTCCGCTCTTCAGCTCTTTAGCTCTTCTGCTCATCTGTTCTTCGGTTCGCCGAAATGCATTTTTAATTTAATTTTATTTTGAATAATTTTGCTGGGTGCGCGCATTAAAAAATGTTTAACATCGCAGCAGAAAGCCATTAAAATTACTTGCAAAAAATGGTCGGCTTTCGATTTGGATTATGTTTACCTCATCTGCGGCCCTTCAGCTGTCCCTCTGTCCCTCTGCCCCTCTGTCGCTATTCATATGCTTTTTTTTTTTTTTTTTAATTACAGTACCTCAATTATGTAAAAGATACAAAAAGAAGCAAAGCAAAAACGAAAAGCAGCCGCCTTAGTCTTCTATTAAGACGCGCCTTTGCGTTTTTTGCATAAATTCCGGGCATGGATTATACGCAAATCGCAAGTTGTCGGTCGGCTCATTTCCCATTTTCCGTTTTCCGTTTTCCATTTTCCATTTGCCATTTCACATTTTCATGCGGTCGCGTTTCGTTTTCATGCATTTAATTGGAGCGACTCGCCGAGTCGCCTCCCTGCCAGAGGCAACTGCTCTTCTCCTCATCAAAGTGACTGCGATTACATTCTAATTACATAACATTCTTATTAACCAAATGATACGCGAACTCGAACGCGAACGCGATCCCAAACGTGAACGTGAACGAACAAAATTATAATCTCAAGCGCAAACTTAACGCGACAATGAACTCCAGTCAGCGTCCTACGAAGCGACCCAATGTACAGGGTATTTAAATCGCATAAAAAGCACACACAAGTCTCTTAGCTCAGTGGTAACTGAAGTAATCGCTTCAGAAACTACAGCAGACACACATAGCATTTCTAAAGGAATTGTATATCAACTTAATATAATTATAATTAATATACATATATAACATTTACTTGATCTATTGACTGATTGCTACGTCATACAAATAATTATATGTGCATCACACTTTTTCCAAATTAAAAAAAAGTATAATACTTTCAATTGTCTCTTAGTATGTGGCTGTTTTTAAGATACGACAACAAAAACAACCAACATTGATTAATTAACTAATTTGTAGTAAACTTATAATCAACTAATCATGTCTTTACCAAAGTCAAAGAATGCACATATAATTATTTACTATGAGTGTATTATTTACTATGAATGTATAGTAAATAATTATATGTGCATCTATGACTTTGGTATCTCAAACTAATTAATGTTGTTGAAACTATGAGTTGAATAGCGGAAAACCTTATAATATATTTTCGGCTTTAATATAAATATTAAATAAAATATTATATAAAATACTTATAAGATAATTTTTCATTTAATTTGATTTTTAATATAATAATGTTGTCTAGAAATGTGTATAGTCTACTGGGTACTAGAGTCTTGATTAGGAAGATGAGCTAATTGCTATAACTATGTTTAGTCTCTCAGTTTAGAAGTTAGAGCTCTGAAATCTATGATATATCATCGAAAATTGAATATTTTCAATTTTGGTTGATAGAATAAATAAATTTAATGTTATTTTTATTTACATATCTAATCTAATCTGCCAGAGTGTTTAATCTCTGACTTGCCAAATCTTCTTTGTTCTGTGGTTTCTCTATAAAGTAAAATTAATTCTATGATTTGAATGAACACGAGCATATTTAGTACTGAGCACTTTAGATTAACAGCGTTGTTTTTAGGGGGTCTGTTAGGAATTGCTTTAATGGATTCCAGGATGATTTAAGAATATCGAGAATTTTATGGATTGACTTAAGCTAAATATACATAATTCGAAGCTTGTCATTCAGCAACTCCTTGAGTGACTAATTCTCATTTTTATTATTATTTCATTTTGAAGGCCTTTTCTACACTTATGCACGAACAATATTACTAACTAACTTGAAATGATTTTGTTGGCATTGATTTAATTGGTAAATGTAAATGTAAAATGCAAGAATATATGTAAATATTTGATGCTGTTGATTCCTCACTCAACTGAATGAGATGTGCCGAGATATCGATAAGTCAACTTGAGAAATATCGATAAGCCATATTTATGTGAATATATTGCAATATAAGTTCAAGAATCTATTAAGAAACAATCTCAGATCAATTTGTCTGTGTTGGGGCTTCATATGGCTGGTAACAGGGTGTCTTGTAGTCGAGCACTCACGCCCATAGCGTTCTTACATCTTGTCTTAGGTCTTTTTTTAACGATTCTCCGGGCATTTGGCTAATTACTGGTAAACTGTGTGATTACGCAAGAATCATAAAAACAAAAAACAGAAACAGAAAATCGTAAAGTTTATATGGAAAAACTGTTCAGTTGCAGTTGGTGATGTGGTTGTTGTTGTTGTTGCTGAAATGCCAAACTGGCAACAACAATGAATTGTTGTTGTTGCCATTTAAGAGTATACGCGACTTGAACGTGGTTGACGCTTTTGCCCAAATTCGCATATCAAACATCAAACATCAAACATTCAAAATGCGCAACATTTCAACGTCCGACGTCCGTTGTCCGTCGTCCATCGTCCATCGTCCATCGGCCTCCCCTGCTCCCCCTGTTCCCCGCTGCACCCCACCCCTTCCCTTGCTACAGCAGTTTCCAGTGTCAGCTGGCAAAATGAGCTGCCAAAGATTTGAATATTGCACATTTGTGTCATAGTCGGCGCAGCAGTCGAGTGAAATATTTTTATTTTTTTTGTGTGTGTTGAGTGCACCATGTTGCAAGACAGTCCCCCCCAGTCCGTGCAACATGTTGCCAGCCAGCAAGCGAATCAAGTCGAGTCGAATCGAGTTGAGTTGAGCTCCTCTCGACTGTCAAATGTGTTTGTCAGCTGCTGGCCAGCAAAAATTTACAATTGCGCCACATTGACAGTTGGCCCAGACGAAGAACGACAACAAAACCTCAATCTCACAAATCCACAAAGGCTCTCTCTCTCTCTCTCTCTCTCTCTCTCTCTTATCCCCCCATCCCTCTCTCTCTCTCTCTCTGTCTCTGTCTCTGTCTCTCTCTATCTATCAATGCGTGCGTCTCTGTCTTCTGTGGACGATCTGTGGTGCACGATGTGCGTGTCTTGGTCAGCGGTTGTCGTTTAATTGAAAGATGTCAATTTGCGTTTACAGTGGCAACAACGCACAAAGTGCGTTGCGCAACAACGGCAACAATAGCAACAACAGCAACAATTTCAACAATTGCAGCAATTGCAATAGACACAAAGAGAAGCAGACAGACGAGATACCCAGTGAAATACAATTGCTAGTAGAATGTATAACTAACATTTATTTTGAACTCTGTGAATTATATTTCTTTTACGATCATTAAACAGAAGTATAAGATATTTGCATAAAAAAAATGTTAATTGTTAAAAATAAATAATCTATGTATATAAAAAATAATACAAATTACATAAAACATAATAATGAAGTATTCAAAAAAGAATTATGAGCTTAAATAAATATAAGTAATTTTATCAGCATCATTTATATCATTTAAAAAAAGTTACAGATTTATAATTATATATATATTTTCATTTTTAATTAATTTATATTTTTATTTTATGTTTTATAACATTTTTTATTTTTAAATATATTGAAATTATACATTTACGCATTTTATAAAGATAAAAACAATTTATAATATGAATGAAGCATGTAAATAAAATAAAATAATAATTAAAACACAATTTGAATTCAGATTTCATAATATATTTATAATTAATAAAATATATACTTTAATTTCTATTTCATATTAATGAATATATTTATTTATAAGTTTTAAAATCTTAATTTAAAAACTTTTCTTATTTGAGACACAAATTAACTTATGATTTGCACATAAATTTAAAAGGAAAAATCAGATATAATAATTTTCAACTATAAAGATTTCTAAATTTTAAATATTTATGAATGAATATAAACCAAAATTTGTTAGCTCATTCTGTCTGTAAGTTGCAGAGCCTAATTATAATAATTTAGAAAGTTTCCTTGATAAAGTTTTTGAGAATTATTGTCTGAAATTTGATAACAAATGAATGGACACATAAATTAAATGGTTAAGGTTGCTTACGGTTTAGAAATGTTGGTAATGAAATAAATAAATAAATAATTAATAATAGTTCAACTTGATTGTGTTTGCTTCAATTATTAAACCAATTTTACATTAAAATAATTTGCGGAAATGAACGAATTTGAATTGCAGAACAAAGTAAGACCAGGAGGGGACAAGAGTGAGACGCATTGAGTGAAGAGTTCAAGAGAATATCTATTAAAAGGCTGCTAAGGTATAGCATATACCTCTTAACACTTTCGCTGCAGGGTATATCAACAACAACAGCCACAACAACAACAGACAAAAAGTGTCTTCGTTCCGCGCCAAATAAATTTCAACCAAATTGCCAACGTCAGCGACGCTATCAGCGGTATTTATCAGCTTAACAGGGGATGTCGGCTAGAAGGGGGTGTAAGCTAAGTGAGGGGGGGGTAAACAGAAGGCAATAACATTGCCGAGTTGCCTCCTTTGCCGCCGTTGTTGCTGTGGTTGCTGCTGTTGCTGTTGTTGCTGTTGCATGCTGTTATAGGCTGCATGCTTTATCGCAATATTTAATTGGCAAAATATGCGTCTAAACGCACATAAATTGCATTGCTAACGCGTTTGTTGCGTCTCGCAGACCGCACGCCAATTACCTCAGCAGCAGCAATAGCAGCAACAGCAGCAACAGCAGCAGCAGCGACTTGCAACAACAACTTGCAACATTGGAGGCAGCATCCGCACGCAATGTCAAGGCATTTCACTCAATTGTTGTTGCTCTGGCGGCAATTGCTGTGCGGTTGTTGTTGTTGTTGTTGCTGTTGCTGTTGCTGTTGCAGGGAGCACAAGAGCAGCACTGCAACACAGCAACACAGCAGTGGCAGCAGCAACAGTTGCTAACCTGCCGCAAATGTCACAATTGGCGAGTCCAAGTCCACAAGTGGAAGCTCAAGACGGTACGACTGACACTTGACTGAGACGCGCCTCTTGGCTTTTGTGGCTGCAACTTTTGCGGCTTGTTAAATTGTCGCAAAGTTATGAGCAAAGGATTTTCGCATTGCCATGTTGCCTCTTGTTACAAGTTGCAACGTTGCAGTCGTTGCAACAACTCTTGAGCCAGCTGACGGCCAGTTAAACGTTGCTCTTTCGGCCACTTTGCGCTTAACTTGGCTGTGGGTCAGTAAAGCGATATGCGAATCATTTAACTAACTTTTCATGCCTCTTTCTCCTGCTCTCTCTCTCTCTCCCTCTGCCACTGGCTCTGGCTCTTCCACTTGCCGCGCTGTATCGTTGAGTCGTTGCCCCATTGCCTCGTGTATCTGAAATCGCTAGAATTGCAATTGCAATTGCAATTGGAATTGGAATTGAATTGGATGAGATCTTGTCAGCATATCGCTGCAAAGCAAGTCGTCAATTGAATTCTATGTAAATTCCTTTTTAAATATTAGAAAGTTCAAGAGAGAAATGTGTGCTGACAAAAGAGAGCCAACAGATGCAGACGCAGATGCAAATGTAACTACAAAATGTAAAAGATACTAAAATATCTGTTATAAAGTTACAAATATATCTGCAGGTAATAAAAGTGTTAATAATGTACAAAAATATTATTAAGCTAAGAAGTCAGCTGCAAAAATAAAATAAGCAAGTATCTTTTATATAGAATGTATAGATAAACAAGTATCTTTAAGATGCACAACAGCAACTGCAAAAACCCAAAATATAAATTTATCTGCAATATACACAAACGTCTTTATATGCTAAGAAGTATCTGTAAAATACAGAAAAAAGTCACTAAAATATAATTTAATTAAAAAAGGTATCTATAAGATGCAAAAGATACAAAAATATCTGTGAGATATAAACATACATTTAAGAAACACAATTATTCTTCAGATACAAGAGCATAAACGGGGTTTGTATATTTCTTAATTAATATTAAATTAACCTTGGCTGATAAATGTATCTTAAAGATATAAAAAACCATGCTCTTTACTACGTTGAATAGTATCTTAAGGATACCAAACAATTATCCAGCTTCAATAGTTGCTTTAACACACAACTGTGTCACAGCAAAAGGTTCTTAAACATAAGATACTTAAGTCGTTCATGCAAAAAAAAAGAATCTGAAAGGCACAAAGTTTATATCTGAACACAAAAGGATCGTTAAGAGGCTTAGAATACAACAGTAGCTCTAACATAATAATACATAATAATACATAATACACACTTAGTGTAGAGATACAGATACTAAAGATACAAAAGTTCTTGCAACGAAGTAGTTTATATTTAATATACAAAAGTATCTTATATTTTAAAGAACAGACAAATTTCCTAATGTCTATGTAAAGCATCATTAAAGTTAGATACAAAAGCTTTCAGTGGCAAAGTGAAGCTCAAAAGTATCTATGAGTTGCATCTCTTCTGTTCGCCGACGGCAACTCAAAAAGTCGAATTGTCTCAACATGATAATATTTGAAATAGTTTATAGTTATTTAAATTAAATGAAATTAAATTATATTCAACTTTTAAACAATATATATGAATTATTATTAATATCTATTAAGTTATATTTATTATATTTAGGGTTAATATCTTGTGTCGACTGTTTTAGTTAATGTGGAATAACATTAGTTGCTTAACTCTTTAATTAGTCAACCCACAAGTTGAGATTGTTTATATGAGTTTCATTGTAGATACTAAACTATATTTTGAAGCATCAATTCAAAGTTCTACAATTCAGATTGTAGAAGGGGATAATAAAGAGCTGAGCTCCTCTACGCTGTATCTTCTATACTATTCTCTCTGTCTCTCTCTCTCTCTCTCTCTATCTCTCTCTCAGCTGCATCTTCAAGTGAATCTAACTAACTATGTTTAACAACTTTCTCTGGGCTTAGTTTTGTTTCGGTTCTGTGCTGATTATGCAACGAGCTTAAAGTCACAACACGAAGTTTTCGCAGACGAGACAACCTTGAAATGTGTCCAACTGCAAGCATAATAGAGATATGTATAGTATATATATATATATATATATATATATAGATATATAGATATAGATATGTATATCCCTGGTGTTATATGGCACATCTCTGGCATAATAATTGAATTCTCTGCAAGTTTTTGCTGTGCGACCGCGACCTTCGTTAAAGTTGTGAAACTTTGTCTTAAAGTTCAAACTGGAACACAACTATTTGCCCCAAATACATGTATGTCTCCCTGCCTCTCTCTCTCTCTCTCTCACACTCTATCAGTGTGTGTGTGTGTGTGTGTGGGTGTGTGGTATATAAAGTGTATAAAGTATGCACTGAGTGCGCCAACTGAATTTATATAACTCTTTTCTTTCTTTTTTTTGTTCTTTTTCTCTAGAATCTTTTTTATTTGAATGCTGCTGCTGCAGTTGTTGTTGTTCGTGTTGTTGTTAGTGTTGTTGTTGTTGTCGCAGCTGTTTTCGCGCTTGCCGCAACTTGAGCAACGTCCTTGGCTGCTGTCCTGCCTCATCCTCGTCCTCATCCTCGTCCTCGTCCTCATCCTGGTCCTGGTCTCGTCCTGCCGCACACTTAAGCCTTGCACTCGACGCGCTTCTCGTTGTTGCTCTTGCTGCTGCTGTTGTTGTTCTTGTTGTGGCTGCTGCCTGGCTGCTGACTGTCTGCAAAGTTTTCCATATTTTTAGTGCAGCCAAGCACAGGACACACTGCCAGACAGACTGCCAGACTGCCAGACTGGCAGACAGACGGACAAACAGACAGACATTTGGAGTTTCCCACTTTGCAATAAGTTTCAAACTTAAATAAGGATAATAAAATGCTTTCGACTGCGCTGCCGCTGCAACAGCAGCAGCATCCTTGCAGCAGTAGCAGCACAAGAACTGGCTATGTACCCCTTGAACCCTACACCACCTCTCACCCCATCCCCCACTCCCCATCCATTACCCTCATCACAGTCTCTTTCTCTCTCACACGCGAGTCTCTTGATTGTGTGACGTCCTTGGGTATTCTCTGTCTGTGCGCTGTCTGCTGGCGAAAAGCAACCTTGCCACCTTCTGTTGCACAACCTACCCCACAGAAGACAACCACCGCTCACCACCACCCCCCGCAAACACGCCTCAGCCCGACAGCCCTTGCCGCTTGGTAACAACTTCTCGTTCTAGTCCGTGATTCACTCTTGAACAACTTTTTAACATAATGAAATCAAATAAAATGTAGGTAGAAGCTTTATGCAGCGAACGGCGCTTGTGCCATATAATAACACACACACACACACACACACATTTATATACTGTACTTTGTGTGTGTGTGTGTGTGTGTGTGTGTGAGCATAATAAAATATATTTCAGTTGTCTGCTGGCATCGCCAACTGCGGTTCCTGTTGCTGTTCCTCCTCTCTTCTCCTTGCTGCTCTCCTTCTATGGCTTCCTATATTGTTATTGTTGTTGTTGTTGGCCAACACTTTCAGTTTCTGCGACACAAGCTGCATACTTTCAATTACCAACAACAGCAACAACAACAACAGCAAGAGCAACAACTTATTGCCAGTGAAAATCCATTCGGATTTGTTTTGCTCTTCGGTTTTCTTAACTTTTCGATTGCTTTTCTTTCCTCACAGAAATTCTCTTAATTTTTCTTAGACAACAACTAAAGATTACTTGACATTTCACAATTGTACTTGGAATAATATCAGGTTTATTGCATCTGTAAATAACTGCGATTCTCTTTAACGTTGCTTGTATTTGCAGGCTCATACAACAAATGTTTAATTTTTTAAATATTAATAAAATTATATATATAAAAAATTAATATATTAGAATTTAATTTATTATATATTATATTTATTTTATTTATTATCATTTTTTTTATTATTTATTTTATTATTATTATTATTTATTTTATTTTATTCATGTCAAATTTAGTTCGATTATTGAGAATAAATACTAAATAAAAATAAACAAATAACAGCTTATGGTATAATTTACAAAATTTTTACCTAACGTTATTAATAAGTTGACAACCTAAAGATACATTATTGACTTGAAGATACTCAATAGATTGCTGTAAGTGCAAGAAATAAATAAAATAAATATATGTAATATTTTTATATCTTAAGATACATTAGTAACTTGCAGATACAATAGTTACTTCTCTTATATTCAAATTGTAGTTATAGAAGTCGATAATTTCAGATACATTTTCAGCATTTTGGTGTCTTCTTTCAACCTCAAGATACATATGTAACTTGCAGATACAATATCTTTTCAGATATATATATATAAGTAATTTACAGTAGCTCATCATTAAACTTCATCAAATATAACTCAAGATATTCGATAATTCAGCTTTGTTTCTTCTCTCAATCTTAAGATAGATATGTAATTTGCAGATACAATATCTTTTTAAATTTAAAACTCCTTAGACATAAGTAACTTGAAGAAACAATAGCTCAACATTAATCCTTATCCAATATAACTAAAAGTATTCGATAAATCCCCTCAAAAATTCGTCGAATATCTGACAATTTAAAACTGTGTGCAGCTCGAAGACACAATGGTAACTTTAAGATACAAAAGCCTTTTCAAACTGTCGAAATGCTGCTTTAATTAGCTGTGTGCAAATCGATAATGGCAATCGAAATAGATTGTATGTGAGGACAATCAGCAGTTGCCTCAATGCACAACTGATTAGGCCCCCGACCAGCAAAACTCCTTGCCACAGCCATTAAGTTGCAGCTTCAGTTTCAGCACTAACTTCATCCCTCACAAATGCTGACTCCAATTGAGCTCAAAAAAGAAAAAAAAAAAAAAACAAAAAGTATGAGAAAGAGAAAGAGAATAATGAGAAATAACAAAGGTCCTGTGGTTCGATTGTACGACGTAGTCTATCTGTGTCTTTCATTCACAATTCACAATTTAAATATATATGTATATATATATATGAGGTATATATATATGTATATGCATGTATTTGGAATTCCTCAATGGGGCAGCTCATTTTGTTAAACAGCCGCTGGCAAAGTCAGTCAGTTGTCGACTCTAAACTCAAAGTCCAACTTGGACATGGACTCGTCATCATTTTGTGCGACAAATGACAATTGCAGTGCAAGCGACACAGCTTTGTCCTCCTGATCTCCTCTCTCATCTTCTCTCTCTACTCATTTCTCCCTTCTTTCTCCACCTCCACCTCCCCCCTTTTACTTCTGCTCCTTCTCCTGAGCTGTGCTATTTGTGTTTGTGTTCTTCTTTTTTTTTTTGCCTCTCAACACAGCAGTTTACGAGCACAACGGACACATCCTTTACGAGCCTTGTAAAAAGTAAAACTATAAAATAAAATAAAACAATAGACGAACCTTTAAATTCCTTGAGAGATTCGGTTAGTTCTTCACCCACTTTAATATATATTTTATTCAATTTCAATAGTCAAAGAGCAGCACATAAATTCTGAAAAAGAACTTTATTTAAATGCCGCAATGTACAACAATTAACAATTAGTTTATTTAATACAAATTTAATTTATTATTATTATTATTATTTCTAGTTTAAAATTGAATATTATTATTAATAGATTTGTTACTATTACTATTACTATTATTTTTATGCTCGCTTAATTTGTAGAACTTCATTTAAGTGCAACCATTTTTAACAAATAAATAATATTTTATTTTATTGCATTATATTATAATTATTATTAATAATATTATTGTAACTATAATAATTAAAAAGAATAATAATTATAGTAATAACCAGTCGAAAAGGCTACAGCCGACCGCATTCGACAGTATAATACCCTGTACAGGCTTCTATATTAAGAGTATTTTGATAATAGATACCTTGATTAAAGAACAGTAAGAACATAACAGGTGTTTAAAGAAAACCCCTTTGAAACTTTCATTTTGCATATGAATTCTTTGCTTGCTTATAGCAGCTAACTTTCACATATTTATACATATTCAATCAAAAGCTGAGTGTTACGACACTTAATTTACTTATGCATGTGTCGCAGTAGTTCCCTATCTCGCTCGCACACATGTGCTGCCTTCTGCTCTACGATTCCGTGGAAAAATTACTTTTACTGCTGATTATCTGTCTTATTTACAAACCGATCTTGATGAAACTTTCAGCGTTCCTTCTATATATCATTCTTAACGCACCTGTTAAGTTAGAAGTGTCTACGTTGAAAAATGTGGCTATTATTAGTTTTCCCGATTTGCGGGGGAAGGGGGGGAGGTATCCAAAATTTAAAATAAACTTGATCTGTGTATGGTATACAGGAACCTTGAACCTTGGTGTCTCTAGTTCTTATAGTTGCTGAGATCGACGCGTTCATACAGACGGACAGACGGACGGACAGACAGACGGACATGGCTCAATCGACTCGGCTGTTGATGCTGATCAAGAATATATATACTTTATAGGGTCGGAGATGCCTCCTTCTGCCTGTTAATATATCCCTGTACAGGGTATAATAATAATAACTATTATATTATTATCAATTTTACTTTGGTCTCTTAATTCATAGAAAAGCTATTAAGTATAATATACTTTTCTGGGGTAATTTAATTGTAGCTTTTTGTTTGTAAATGATTTTAATTAAATTATATATATTTTACTAATTTATTGTTAATTCATTTATTAAATTAATCAGTTTAATCAAAGCTGAGAAATCATTTTTTGTTTTGGGGATTCTTCAAACTGAAATTTTACAACTGAAAACTCAACACGAATTAAATAAATAAATAAATTAAATTTAAATAAAATGATTTAATTTTGTTAAAACTTAAAGTAAATAAGAGTCAATTAATTTGTAATGTGAGAATATTAAAATAAATATGTAGAGAATGTTTTCTTCTACCTTTGTCAGCTTAGAGTCCTTGAACAGGAGTAACGCCTAATCCTTCCGAGCTTTGGATTTCATTCGCGAATTTGTTTGCAATTATTATAGTTGACTGTCGTAAATAAATGTTGCTCATATTTTGTATGTTTCATTAGTTTCAATTGCAGCTACAAATTTGTCAGTTTGCATTTTTGAGCCTGAAGCAAGCAAATGCTGGCCGACACCTCGGCTGCCACGCCTACTCCTCCTCCCCATGGCTGTTGCTGCGTTTTATTTTAGGCGGAAGTGCTGCGGCAAGGGGTAGTGTGTGTGTGTGTGTGTATATGGGGAAGAAGTGGGGGGGGGTTGCTGAGGTGGGATGGGTGAAGAGGTGGCTAGAGGGAGGCTTCATTTCGTGCGCTGTCGTCCATCAGTGAAATAAAAATGTCACTCCCATTGCAATCCATCACGTGACAAATGTGTCTCTCTCTGTCTCTGTCTGCAATGCGCCCAGCTACGTGTGTGTGTGTGTCACACGTGTGTGTGTGTGTGTGTGTGTGTGTGTGTGTGTGTTTGGGCGTAAATGTGCCGAAAAAAATAGAAAGAAATAAGAACACGCTGCCCTCGTCCGGCAGGAGCACAGAACGTCAGCCAAAGCCAAAGCCAAGCCCAGAACGAGGGGCAGGGCGAGCAGCAGCAGGCGCAGGACCCAGAACAGAACAGGACACAGGACCCAGGGCTAGAGCCAGAGCCGGAGTCAGAACGATGCCAACGACGAATGACGTGACATGGCAAAACTTTTAGTTTGCCTGACAACACGCAGCGATGGGAGATCAAGAGCGGGTGGCGGGTGGCGGGTGACGAGGGCGGAGGGGGCGTGGCCGTGGCTGCTGCTGATGTCACATATGTGTGTGTGTGTGTGTGTGTGTGTGTGTGTGTGTGTGTGTGTGTGTGTGTGTGTGTGCAACGTTGCATTGTTTTTTTTATGCTTTTTTTCGGCTCTACTCTGTTATTTTTATGTGCCTTTAGCCTCAGCTCGTCTTTTGGTTTTGTGCTCTTTGTTTTGCCCTGACTTGCAGCTGTTGTTGTTGTGGTTGTTATTGTTGTTGCTGCTGCTTTCTAGATTGCATCCAAAATTTATGTTGTCACTGTCGTCGTCGTTGTTGTTGCTTCTCCAAAATGGCGGCGACCATTCGCGCCCAGCGCTCGAGTCGATTATTTATAAGCAGTGACAGCGTCGCGTCAACTTGATGATAAACTATGTTTGCCGCGGCGTCCTAATTGAAAATAATGCACCCCACATACGCCCACCGCCCATCGCCCACCGCCCACTGCCCACCGCCCACATAAGCCCAACCATTTTCCACTGCCACCTCCTTAAAACCCCGCTGCCTACGAAGCGCAAGTACAGTCAACATAGGCGCGTCCCACTGGACGTATACGCAATCTCATGGCAGCTTGCGAAAGAAGCAAATCCTTCGCCTCATTCTACTTCTACTCCAACTTCTACTTCATCTTCTACTGCTGCCATAAAGTAAGAGAGCAAAAATGGCGCAGCCCCGAAAAAATTGCAATCAAGTGCAAAATTGCCGACGTAAACGATGGCAACGATGAGGCAGTTGAAGCTGAGGCAGCCCAAGAAAACGAGAAGACGTGGCAAGAAGGCGCAAGGATCCCGAAAAAGTGCAGGCACTGGCTGCCAGGACACGTACTGGCAACGTGGACGCCATCGTCAGAGCCATCATCGTCATTGCAGGCTTCCTTTGTTGTTGTTGTTGTTGTTGTTGTTGTTGCTGTTGTTGTTGCTGTTGTTGCTCTTTCTGCTCGCAAGTCGTCGTAAAAACAAACTAAAAGCAGAGTCCTCCCCGCTTTGCGTCACTCTACAGAAAAAAAAAACAGCCCAAGCAGTCCAAGGCGTTCCCACAGTTTCAGTCTCGCAATTTGAAGCCGGTGTCATAGGAGAAAAGGGCCAAAGGAAAACGACTAGAGGAATACCCTGCAATGGGGAACGAAGTGGAATTGGAACTGAACTTAGACTTGAAATGAAATATATTTCAGCAGCTTAGTAAATACTTATAGAAATAAATTTTAATTCTTTGGAATGCTTGGAAATGGCACTTTGAAACATAATGGA
>JAEIFK010000675.1:0-30000 GCA_018901825.1 Drosophila funebris | reverse complement strand
CAAATAGAATGACAGGGTTAAGAAGATTGACAAGGAAAGAAGGGAGAACTTTTTGAGCCAAGGGGAAAGGGGTGATAGACAGAGACAGAGAAATATTGGTTAGGAGGCAAGGAATCAGTAAGTGAGGCAGCGAGGAAGGCAAGGAGGGAGACAAGGATGGGGGGAAGAAAAAGAATTTGGCAGGAAGCAGGCCAGGAAGTAAAGAGAGAGGTAAGAAGGGAGCCAAGAAGGCTGCCAAGGAGGGTGCTAAAGAGCTCCGAGGAGGGAGCCAAAGGGAACGGTAAGGAGGGAGATCGGAAGGGGCTAGGCAAGGAATGAGGTAAGAAGAAAAGCATGACCGGAGGTAATGAGGGAGACAAGGTTAGATGTATGGCGAAAGACGAGGAGAGAGTCAAAATAAGATATGTTGAAGTGGAAGACGTGAGGGAAGCAAGGAGAAAGATCAGAAGTTAGATGGACAGTAAGAGGCAGGAAGGCAGACAAAAAGAGAGAAGTATGGGGAGTCAACAAATATCAGACTTGGACTGAGATAGGCAGAATAAAGAAGGCAGTAAGGGGGCCTACTGAAGCAGCCTAGCATCTATAACTCATTAAGTGCAATTAAGAAAACTAAACCAACTGCAAGAAAGTGCATGAGGATGGGAAAATCATTCGACGAGCAGGCCATCAATTTCAATATGCGTTGAATTTCCCTTCCCTTATATCACTGTGATATATGTATCTGTATATCAGCTGTGTAACGGTACCCAGCCTTTTGAAGGTCAATCCAAATAGATGTAGAAGAAGAGGGAGAAGTAGCGGAAGAAGATGCACAAGAAAATCATGCTCGCCCTAAAAACTTTCAGCTTCAGTTGGCGTTCCATCTTTGGGGTTTCAGTTTCAGTTTCAGCTTCAATTTCAGTTTCGGTTTCTTTTCGCAATTCGTAGTTCTGTGCCAGTGCGCATGATATATGGATGTATTATGCCGACAACGATGGGAATGGGGATGGGTATAGGCATGGGATGGATGAGGACGACCTAACGGTTTAGCATCATCATATAAATACACAGACATTACGAGGGGCCAATGCGAAAATGCGATGACGCTGAAGCACGGTGCGTATGAGCAATAAATTTTTAAGAAGTCGCCTCCCGAAAAGGAAGCTACACAAAAAGTGAAAGGGAAAGGGAAAGCGAAAGGAGAAGCAGAGATGCAGGGAGACAGAGAGAGATAGAGAAAAAACACACAAATCACAGCAGCAGCTGTGACAGAAATCAACTGCCAAGGCGATGGCAAAGTCAGACAGGCAAGGCAGGCTGAGACTATAACTGAGATGGTGATGGCGAAGGCGATGGCGATGGCGACGGTGACTGAGTCCTAGAACCTGGCATGGCTCAGGCAATTGAAGCAGCTGAGGCAGCTGTGGCAGCTGAAGCAGCAATGGGGTCGTGTGTCACCTGCATGTTGTTGCTGCTGTCGCCTTGGCCAGACACAGACAAGCAGCAGTCGCAAAATTGTCTCACTGTGTGGATTGCAGGCCACAAAAATGCAGAAGACGATGCTGCGAACTGCTGACAAGGACAACGTGGCAGGAAGGCATACGCATGGGCCGGGGTCGAGAGCGAGAGCGAGGGCGACTGCGAGGCCGAGGACGTGGACGAGGACGAGGACACGGGCCAGAACAGGGTATGGCAATTGAAGCAGGCAAGCAACTGCTGCAAAATAAGTAGACAATGAGCCGAAATGCCAACCAAAAGCGAAACCAAAACGAGCGTAAAGCGTAAAGCGAATGAAAATAGAAGGAAAACCTAAAGGATAACGCTGCAAAAATGCGACAGCAAGCGCAAAAAAAGTAGGCAACATTAAAAACGCGCACAGCAAAACGGCAAGTGGCATGTGGCAAGGACAACAGAGGGGCGTGAGCATGGGTATGGGCATGGGCGTGGGCGTGGGCGTGGCCATGGCTTTGGCACCAGCAAACCTGCAGTACAGCACGCAGTCAGGCGCAATAATATATAGACAGAGACAGCTTGAGTAAGCAATAGAGAGACAGAGAGCGACAAAGAGAGAGAGAGAGAGAGAGATAGAGAGGGACTAGAAATCGAACTAGACGCAATTCATAAATAAGCGCGGCAATTGATCAGCCTCCCCTCGCAGCACCACTCTTAATGTGTGTGTGTGTGTGTGAGCGAGAGAGAGAAAGAGAGAGAGGGAGAGGCTAATAATGTTGCTCAATTTGAAATGTTGATGTCGATGATTATGTTGATGACACAGCAACAGCAAGAGCAACAGCAACAACGAGAGCAGCAGCCACTTGAGGACTCTGCAAACTAGAAATGCAGAGCACATTGTTAACCCCACTTCATTGGGAATGCTAATCGCACTCATTACACGAAATATGCATGTAATAATAGCAAAATCAGCAGCAGCAGCCACAGCCACAGCAACAGCAACAACAACAACTACAACAAAGTCAAAGCAACAGCAGATGCCGAGCATGCGAATGAGATACTGAATGTGGCGCCTCAAAGAAAATGATGATGCCACACATAAGAGAAGCGTACATGTATCGCAACCAAACTATGAACTAAACTGAACTGAACTGAACTTAACTCAACTGAATTGAACTGAACTTAACTTAACTGATGTGCCATGACCAAGAACCAACGAGAGTCGACATTAAGCAAACAGAGAAATGGAAAATGAACAACGCATAAAGAAATACACTTTAATATGATTTATAAAATATTTCAAAATGTATATTAATTATTATTTAATATAATTTATATATAAATAAAATAAGTAATATATAATTTAATTTAATTTTTTGTTAATTCAGCAGTTTTTATTTTATTCTATATTTATATTTAATATATATATATATATATATATAGCATATATATATAAGGAAGTCTTATACATTCCATTATCAATAATTTTACTATTGTGCTTTTTTTTTTTTTATCCAAATAAATATAATAAGAAAATTATAATTTATTTTTATATTATTTTTTTAATATTTGAGCTGGGAGATATAATTATTTATATTTTCAATAAAAGCTTCTTAAATTTTGTTTAATAATTATGTGGAATAAATGAAATAATTTATTTAATTACTAAACAATTATTACAATTACAATTTATTGTACAATATTTAAATTTTCAACTCTTCAATTGAAATCTGGTACCTGACACTGTTTACAAATTGAATATCAATGCTCAGCATTTTCAAATTGTTTGGTATTAAATATGTATGTAGAAATGTATTTCCAGTATTTCCATATATATTAAAATTCTTAATCGGCCAATTAATTATAGAAAAGGAGAGTACAGATTGTTCAGGAAATTAGTTTTTATATTTACATCATTAATTAAACTAAACAATTTTCTTTAGTGCTGTAACTGATGCGTTGATTGAAGGGATTTCTGAATATCATCCGACTGCATTATTTGAATTTTTACAAGTATTTTGATTTCCTATTGATATTTGTTTTACTTTTATATAATTGTGTTAGCAATCTAGTTTAATACTCTGTAAAATATTTTTAAAGAATATTGTTACTTGTAAAAATTTAATTAAATTCAAATTCAGTTGACAACATTTAATTGAATTTATTTTCATCATTCATATTCATATAGCATATTATATTAATATAATATAAAATGTATATAGTGCATTAATATTTCTTATGACTAACTTTCGAAATGCGCTTGCAGCGTTTATAAAGCGATTATCCGTGTATGCTTAGTTTTATGGCGCTAACCAACACTGTTAAGTATGCATAAGCAAGAAGTAGCCTCGTAACCTTACACACATATTTGTACAACGCAAGCCGTTAACAGAGATATGAAATCTAACAGAATGTGGGCCTGTTAACGATATACGTACTTAACAGCTTAAATATTGTAAATGTTAAGCAACTGTTAAGGCTTTAGAAACTTGCATTGTAATTGTAAGTTTAGTTTACTTAGCGCCAATTCCCAAGAACAGTAAATGGTTCAGTGACATGTTGCACATTGCCTGTTAAAGTTGATAAGCTCGACGGTTGACAGCTGGCAACAATAACAACAAACAGAATGGAGTGATGGATATGTGGGGGGATGGGAGGGGAGGGGAAGGCATACATTGTTGCTGTTGGGGTCGTGCCTCTTTGACTGACATGCCGCGAGCGCCGCCTAATGAGCGCTCATAATGAGCGGCGATGTCAAGGGAGGGGGACGTAGGGGGTAGATGGGGTAAGAGGGCAAAAGGTTAAGGGTTGGGGAATTGAGAATTGAGTGAGCGAGTGAGCGAGTGGGGGCAAGCTTGGTGGCTTGGTGGCTGGGGATCTGTCATGGCTGGTGAATGACTGACAGTGGCAATGGCTAGAGGCAATGTCGGAGGAGGTCGGACGTCGGAGGTTGCAAGGCTTTTATTGTTGCCCTGCTAACGGAAGTTGTCAGACGCCGTTGACGAAAAATCGAATTTTCCTCTTTCTCTACTTTTTTTTTTCTTCTCGCAATGCATTTAATATGAAAAGACAACAGGCGAGGACAGGGACAGGCCGGGACAAGCGAAGCCTTGCGCTGTCAGCCAAGCCAGGCATCAGGCATCAGGCAGAAAACAGAAGGCATAAGGCATCAAGGAGCAGGCAATAGGCAGTAGACAGTAGGCAGCAGGCAGCAGGCAGCAGGCTGGCAAGGACAATGCCCAAGCGAGCGTCTTAAACGCTGTCAACGTTGGCTTTTTGCTTCAAGTGCCAAGCAGGCACGTTGAGCATGAGGATGACGATGGCGATGAGAATGAGGATGAGGATGAGGATGAGAATGAGATTGGCGATGAGAACGTGAACGTGAACGTGAACGTGAACGAACATGAGCATGAGCATGCGACTGGGACTGGGACTGGAACTGAGAATGGGAATGAGAATGAAACTGGATACTGGATATGTTATGGTTATGTCTCTGAGTCTGAGGCAATAGGTGATTCTGGCACATGCCCTGTGTTTTCTCTATGTATGTACAGTAGTATCTGTCTTTAAAGGACCCCACAACTTGCGCTATATTTGTACATAGACTTGATGAGAAGGATCAGTTGACTCGTTATAGCCATGTCCTTCTGTTCCTATGCAAGCAAGACACTTAGTTTTATATACAATATATGGAAACTGTTTGAATCGGATTACTAATGAAAAACTCTGTTGATTCTTGACTTAACTCTTTTTTGGAATCGTTCTATATATTCTGATTAAATTCGATTAAAATCGTTTCACTATATCAATTAGCAGTCAATGTTAAGTATGAACCAGTTAATTGTTTTTCAAAACATTTTCACTATATTTAAACTAAATATATTTTATGTTTTAATTATATCCACAGTGATTCGCAAGAGTATCGAATCTTCGGCATGGCGAAGCAAACTTATTATTTTGGTTTTTCTGTTTCTTCGTTTTTCATCCTTTTTGGGTAACGCCAAGTGTGCGGCTGTTTAAATTGACACTTGGCATCTTTTGTTGCATCAAAAACGTGTCGTTGTCGTCGTCGTCCTCGAGCTTTCGTCCTGCTAACAGCTACCTGCTACCTGCCACATGCCATATGCCACACCTGGCACCTGGCTTGGCCTGCAGGCAGTCAGAGTCCAGTGTTGGGTGTCTTTTAAATATTTGACAGCTCGGTGATGGACGGGGCGGGGCCGCGTTTTCTTTTTCTTTTTCTTTCTTTTTTTTTGTCAACCTCGTTGCAAAGACGTTGCACACATGACATTCTAGCAAATTACTTCCGAAATGCTTTTCACGCCCTCGACGCTCATTTGTTGCCGCTGCCTCTGGCTGCCGTCTTTGTGTTGCAACTTTAACCTGCCACACATTTTGGCACTAAACTCGTAATTAAATTGTTAAGTTGCACAAGCGTTGCACACACTTAAACGAAGCAGCAAGCAAGCTTTTTAAGCTGCACATAAGCTCAAGCTCTTTGGTTCTTAACTTAAGTTTTGTAATTCACAAGCGGTTAAAGCAGCTAACAAGACTTACGATAACAATTTATTGCACTTCCTTCCGTTCCGCTTTTTGTGTCTCGCTTTGTCTGTTAGTCGAAATTGTATTGAATGCCCAATTAGCAGTTCTTTAGTTGGACATTCATTTGTATTGTGTTGTATTGTATTGTATTGTATTGCATTCAATTAGTATTTGAATAGTATTCATCTGGCCAGGTGAACGCTATTCAAATACGCCAACGCTTCAACAACCATTCTCGTCGCGTCTAGGTTATTCAAGGACAAAGCAAAGGATTAGGCCAAAAATTGGATAAGCCTCGAATCATTAATTGAATTAAGCGTAACACAGTGTGCGCGATATGTATGCGGCCCAGTGCCATTTGCATGAAAAGAGAGGGCCGGAGGACGAGGAGGAGGAGGAGGAGGGAAAAAGCGAGTCGGGAAAAACTTTGCATAAAACTCAAAGCGCCTTTTGAGCCACGTAAACAAATTGAAATTCAGAAAATGTTTATGCGCCTGGAACAATTTTTCATTTTAATATCTTTATTATTATTATATTTATTTTTTTTTCTCATCATCTAGCCCCGTCCCCACCACCACCCTCTCCATCACTCGCTGTGTCCCCGATATCTGTCTCAGTTTTCCCCTACAATTCAATTTGCTCCAAATGATGCCCAAAACGCAAATGATAATTAAAATGAATTTGCATAAGAAAATAAGAGAAGCAGAACTAGAAGAACAAAAAGCGAACCAAGTGGTGCCCAAAGCAGCTCACTTGGATTTAAGCAAACTTTTGCCACATCGCCATAAACAAAGAGGATGGGGTGCGGGTGAGGCCGACTCCATGGATGCCCTGCAAAGTGGATGAGGTTAGCTTAGTTAACACAACAATTGAGGTAGGAATAGGGACAAAAGGCAAGAGAGAGAGAGAGAGAGAGAGAGCGAGAGAGAGAGAGAGAGAGGAGAGGAGAGGGAGAGGAGAGGAGAGGAGAGGAGAGGGAGAGGAGAGGAGAGGGAGAGGAGAGAGGAGAGGGAGAGGAGAGGAGAGGAGAGGAGAGGAGAGGAGAGGGAGAGGAGAGGGAGAGGAGAGGAGAGGAGAGGAGAGGAGAGGAGAGGAGAGGGTATCCATTATTCGTTAGGGCATCTGAAAGTCGACTAGCGAAACCTTGTGAAATTCTGTAAGATTTGATTCGATAACTGCAATTTGCAAACAAATCAAGAAGGGCTAAGAAAATGACTTATGTAACCGTCAAGGGTATTCATGAGTCGTCAATGCTTAGCTTTAATTTTAAGCTTACATTCTGTGGCAACCTTTGTGGCCAACTGTTTTTAAATCTTAAGAAATTGGTTGTTGTAGTGCTTATTGTTTTTCCGCACAACAATCAACGAAATATTTTTAATAAGAAAATAAAAAAGGCCAAAAAGCAATACACACACACAGAGAGAGACAGAGAGAGAGAGAGAGAGAGAGAGAGAGAGAGAGAGAGAGAGAGAGAGAGAGAGAGAGAGAGAGAGAGAGAGAGAGAGAGAGAGAGAGAGAGAGAGAGAGAGACACAGGAAGAGAAAGACAAACTAATTAAATGTACGGCAAATGTTTTATTTGCTTTCAGGCGGCAAACAGAGGGAAACAAGACCATAGAGAAATAGAGGATAAACGGATAAAAAGGAACAGAGAACAGAGAACAGAGAAGCAGAGAAACAAAGAATGAAAGTGGAGCAGCAGCTGGAGAAGCAGAAGAAGGATCAACACAAGGAGCAACTGAGGAGGCCACCAAATTTAAAGAATTTTATTCAAATACTGCCAAGCAACAAATATATGTATTTACATTTACACAATGATATACACAGATAAAAAGAAAAAGAAATATATTTATAAATACAAATTACAAATATTTATATAAATGAATAGAGAGGAAAAGTTATAGATTATATAGAAAATAAACCGACTATAACTCGCAACAACAACAAAGGATACAAAGGATGATATGCAACAAATTAATTTAAATATAATTGCAACAACAACAACAACTAAAACTGCAACTGCAACTACAACTACAACTGCAACTGCAACTGCAACTAACAACAACACAGATAACGACAGCAACAACAACAACAATGGGCTATCGAAAACAAATGTAAAGCGAATTAATCGATTGTGAAAGATGCACAGACATCTAACAAAATAATATGTAAATAAATGCTGCCAAATCAATAACAACAACAACTGAGATGCATAATACGCACAACAACAACAACAGAAACTATAAAAATAATTATTATAGTTATATTAAGAGTAACAAGAGTAAAGAAGCAGAACACTGGCAACATTACACTCTTGCGACAACTCACAGCAGTTGCGCCTGCGCCAAAGGCCACAGCAACTGCAACTGCAACTGCTACTGCTACTGCAAATGCAACTGCAACTGCAACTGCAACTGCAGCAGGAACAACAATAATATTTGTAGCAACATTGGCAATTAACAGTTAGCAGTCACTGTGCAACTATATCAGCTACAACAACGTCACTGGCACGCCCCAAACGCTAAAGACAAACGCGCAGTGGGAAATGAGATGAAGTGGTTTCGAGTGACCATAGATATGATTCTCGTGCTTTCATTTATATCAAGTAAGTACCCCTCTCATATTTATTAGCCACCCCCCTTAGCCCCTTACCTCCTTGCCCCATCTGTCCCATGCACTCTTAACCACTGTCCTCGACCCAATCTAATGCTAAGACCCATCCCTTCAAGTGGTTACTCAAACAAAGACACGCAAAGGACTTGAAACACAAAACAATCGCCTGACATTGCTCGACATCCCCTCCAGCACTCCACCTCTCCACCTCTCCATCTCTTCACCTCTCCAGCTGTCCAACTCTCCACCTCTCAACCTCTCTACCAATCTACCTCTCCACCTCTCATTGCTTGCCTTGCTGTCCATTCAACCACTCAAGTGGTTCGAGTTCGCAGCTCCAGATGCTGTAGAAGAAGGACAACTATAGCAGAATGCTGATGATGGGAGGGAGAGGGGATGTCAGGACTGCAAGACGTGGGCTTACCACGCTTTTATTGCACCAGCTTAATTTGGGAGCTCAGCATTTCTGGCAGCATTCACACACCCAGTTAAACAGCAAACAATGCAGTTGGAACGACTATGCAATAACCTTTGTTAGCAGTCTTTAATTTAAAAACTTCATATTGAACTGAGTTGTAAATTATTTATGTAATATAAAAGTTATATACAGAGAGAGAGAGAGAGAGAGAGAGAGAGAGAGAGAGAGAGAGAGAGAGAGAGAGAGAGAGAGAGAGAGAGAGAGAGAGAGAGAGAGTTTTCTGCTTTATCTATAAATTTAACATATTCATCATGTCTTGAAGTTCATATATAATAAATATATTAGTTCGCTTTCAATCCTTGCTTAATAACTTGTCGTTAAGGCTTGTTTAATTAATCGATTGATTAACTTAATTGTTATTAGCTTAACAGTTATTATCTTTAGCGATTCATTCACTCTATTTACACTAGATCATATCTCTTCTCATTTTCAGTTTCATATGCAAAATGTATTTACTTTTTAATTCTAATGTTTCTTTATGATGAAATTACATATTTAATAATGCCCGACTTATTATTATTAATTAATTTATTTTTATTTATTTATTTATAATTTTCAAATGAATTTCTCTTCAAATTTTTCATCTTCTCCATATAAATATCCTCTTAATTGATCCTTTCCAATATACTTATATAATTCCTAACACTCATTGATTGTGCTTGACTATAACAGCATAACTTATTCAGTTCACTTAGTTAGTCTGCCTTATTACATTTTTTAAACTATTAATTCAATTAACTAGCTTTATCAAATCATAGAGAGAATAATGTGTTTAAAGCTGTTTAATAACTTTGATTTGTTTTTAATTTTGCATCATCTTTATAATGAGTGCTAATCATTCATTTATTTGTATTCGTATTCATATTCGCATTCGTAGTTGTGTTTGGCATGCGACACACGCACGTTTGGCATCGGCAATTTCATATGCCCTGCACAGACTAAAGGGGCACGCAGGGTATTAGCAGATTGGGAGACATATTGTCTGGACGCATTCGAAATGGAAAGTGTAAATGAAATCGAGCTGGGACATTGGACGTTAGACGTGGACACTAACAGCTGACAGCTCGAAGGACGAAGGACGAAGGACGAAGAAGAAGGCTGACTGCCAGCTGAGAGCAGGATATAGAGACACAGCGACAGTGAAAGCGACTGCGACTACGACAGCGACACAGATACGACTCGCACTCGCACTCGCACTCGGACTCGCACTCGCACTCGGACTCGCACTCGGACTCGGATGTGAACGCAGACTCGAATTCAGACTCACAGTCCGCACTTTGTCTATGCTTCAGTTTCTGTTTCTGTTTCTGTTTCAGTTACAGTTTCAGTTTTAGCGGCATCCACAAAATGAGGCCGCAGCTGTGGCAGGCAAACGTTTTGTCTGCTGCACAGACGGAAAAACTAGCACAAGGCAGCCACGCCCACGACCACATTCACATTCCCATTCACACCCACAGCCACGCAGTTGCCAATGCCCACGTCCAAACCTGGTCTCAGTTGACCCAATCCTTGCCACGCCCCTTCCCCGCACACTCCTTGCCCATTTGTTCGACCAGTCGCCAACGCCTTTTCTGTGCGTGTCGTCGATTTCATTTTCATTTTTTATGCGCGTCGCGTCGCCAAGGCCGACAGCGCAGTTGACATCGCAGTCGCATTCGCAGTCTCTGCTGCTGTTGCAGTCAGCGTCGCGACGCTGCGACGCTGCCAACATTGCGTTTAATGGCGCGGCAACATTTGTGGTTGGCTCAGAAGCAGAAGCGGTAGGCATTGAGCAATTGAAACTGGACTGCAATTAGAGGCAATCCTTGCTGTGCCTTGTGCCTTGAGCCACAGCCAAAAAGGAGTCCACAGCCTACAAGGATTCGAGCCCCAGGACCTTTTATTGTGTATTTATTGTACAATGCTCACAGATTCTCAGCTCGTAAATAATAATGCAAGAGTATACATAAATCTGGAATCTTCAATGTTGCCGAAATGTTGCTGTTGTTGCTATTGTTGCGGTTGCTGATATTGTTGTTGTTCCTGCTGCTGCTGCCTAAGTTGCTGTGATTCTTGTTGTTGGCATTCACACGCGTATTTACCGCTCGTTCGTTGCCATTCGCTTTGCAGCAGCATTTCGGTTTGAGCCTTAAACAAGCATCGAATTTCTTTCGATTTAAAAAAGCCATATATTTTGAAAACATGAAAAGATCTGCCCTATCTACTCATAGAGCTGCATTCGGGCAGGCAATAAGAATCATAGCAACAGCAATAGCAGCAGAGGCAGTGTCAGCGCCCAAAAGCTGGCAACACAATTTTTCATGTCATCATTTTGGCTGCCCAACAGACAACGCGGTAAACATGAATAAGTAGCACAAAAGCATGCCACACACACACACACACACACCTCAATTACACATAGAATAAGTAGAGAGGGGGAGTGAAAACGCATCAATAGCTGCTGCAAATGAGCTGCTAATGCCGCAGCAACAACTGCAGCAATTTTTACAGCGTCGCCGTCAGTTGCGACGCTCCAGTTTCCGCTTTGTGGCTATTAAACGAGCCACACACACACTTGCACGATCCATAGACCCACACAGAGTGGCGCTTCTTTTTTCTGCTTTGCTGTGCTTTGCCTTTTTGGGATGGAGTGCAAGTGACGCCCCTCACAGCAGACAGACGACAACTCTGAGCACTTTCCCACTTTCCCACTGCCAACGGCGATTTCTTTGCGGTTCCGCACTGCTCAGCCATGGCTGCCATTGGCTGAAGTCAGTCAAGTTAATGTCCCAACACGTTGCAACGCAGCTGGCACAATTCAATTTGTTACTCAGTCTTGTGGCACCTCTGAATTAAAAAAGACGACATGTTGGCAGTTAAACTTTTTTATACAATCCTAATGTATTATCCCTTTAAAATGTGCAGTCTATATAAATCAAGATTCAAATAGATATAGATAGAGGACAGACGGCTATCTCTTTATAAACTATTTATATTTATATATTTATATTTATATTTATATTTATATTTATGTTTATATTTATATTTATATTTATGTTTATATTTATATTTATGTTTATATTTATATTTATATTTATATTTATATTTATATTTATATTTATGTTTATATTTATATTTATATTTATATTTATATTTTATATTTATATTTATATTTATATTTATATTTATATTTATATTTATATTTATATTTATATTTATATTTATGTTTATATTTATATTTATATTTATATTTATATTTATATTTATATTTATATTTATATTTATGTTTATATTTATGTTTATATTTATGTTTATATTTATATTTATATTTATATTTATATTTATATTTATATTTATATTTATATTTATATTTATATTTATATTTATATTATTTATATTTATATTTATATTTATATTTATATTTATTTTATATTTATATTTATATTTATATTTATATTTATATTTATATTTATATTTATATTTATGTTTATATTTATATTTATATTTATATTTATGTTTATGTTTATTTTTATATTTATATTTATATTTATATTTATATTTATATTTATATTTATATTTATATTTTATATTTATATTTATATTTATATTTATATTTATGTTTATATTTATATTTATATTTATATTTATTTTATATTTTTATATTTATATTTATATTTATATTTATATTTATATTTATATTTATGTTATTTATATTTATATTTATATTTATATTTATATTTATATTTATGTTTATATTTATATTTATATTTATATTTATATTTATATTTATTTATATTTATATTTATATTTATATTTATATTTATATTTATATTTATATTTATATTTATATTTATATTTATATTTATATTTATATTTATATTTATATTTATATTTATATTTATATTATTTATATTTATATTTATATTTATATTTATATTTATGTTTATATTTATATTTATATTTATATTTATATTTATATTTATATTTATATTTATGTTTATATTTATGTTTATATTTATATTTATATTTATATTTATATTTATATTTATATTTATATTTATATTTATATTTATATTTATATTTATATTTATATTTATATTTATATTTATATTTATATTTATATTTATATTTATATTTATATTTATATTTATATTTATATTTATATTTATATTTATATTTATATTTATATTTATATTTATATTTATATTTATATTTATATTTATATTTATATTTATATTTATATTTATATTTATATTTTATATTTATATTTATATTTATATTTATATTTATATTTATTATTTATATTTATATTTATATTTATATTTATATTTATATTTATATTTTATATTTATATTTATATTTATATTTATATTTATATTTATATTTATATTTATATTTATATTTATATTTTATATTTATATTTATATTTATATTTATATTTATATTTATATTTATATTTATATTTATATTTATATTTATATTTATATTTATATTTATATTTATATTTATATTTATTTATATTTATATTTATATTTATGTTTATATTTATGTTTATATTTATATTTATATTTATATTTATATTTATATTTATATTTATATTTATGTTTATTTTATATTTATATTTATATTTATATTTATATTTATATTTATATTTATATTTATATTTATATTTATATTTATATTTATATTTATATTTATATTTATATTTATATTTATATTTATATTTATATTTATATTTATATTTATATTTATATTTATATTTATGTTTATATTTATTTTATATTTATATTTATATTTATATTTATATTTATATTTATATTTATGTTATATTTATATTTATATTTATATTTATATTTATATTTATATTTATATTTATATTTATATTTATATTTATATTTATATTTATATTTATATTTATATATTATATTTATATTTATATTTATATTTATATTTATATTTATATTTATATTTATATTTATATTTATATTTATATTTATATTTATATTTATATTTATATTTATATTTATATTTATATTTATATTTATATTTATATTTATATTTATATTTATATTTATATTTATATTTATATTTATATTTATATTTATATTTATATTTATATTTATATTTATATTTATATTTATATTTATATTTATATTTATATTTATATTTATATTTATATTTATATTTATATTTATATTTATATTTATATTTATATTTATATTTATATTTATATTTATATTTATATTTATATTTATATTTATATTTATATTTATATTTATATTTATATTTATGTTTATATTTATATTTATATTTATATTTATATTTATATTTATATTTATATTTATATTTATATTTATGTTTATATTTATATTTATATTTATATTTATATTTATATTTATATTTATATTTATATTTATGTTTATATTTATATTTATATTTATATTTATATTTATATTTATATTTATATTTATATTTATATTTATATTTATATTTATATTTATATTTATATTTATATTTATGTTTATATTTATATTTATATTTATATTTATATTTATATTTATATTTATATTTATATTTATATTTATATTTATATTTATATTTATATTTATATTTATATTTATATTTATATTTATATTTATATTTATATTTATATTTATATTTATATTTATATTTATATTTATATTTATATTTATATTTATATTTATGTATTTATATTTATATTTATATTTATATTTATATTTATATTTATATTTATATTTATATTTATATTTATATTTATATTTATTATTTATATTTATATTTATATTTATATTTATATTTATATTTATATTTATGTTTATATTTATATTTATATTTATATTTATATTTATATTTATATTTATATTTATATTTATATTTATATTTATATTTATATTTATATTTATATTTATATTTATATTTATATTTATATTTATGTTTATATTTATATTTATATTTATATTTATGTTTATATTTATATTTATATTTATATTTATATTTATATTTATATTTATATTTATATTTATATTTATATTTATATTTATATTTATATTTATATTTATATTTATATTTATATTTATATTTATATTTATGTTTATATTTATATTTATATTTATGTTTATATTTATATTTATATTTATATTTATATTTATATTTATATTTATATTTATTTTATATTTATATTTATATTTATATTTATATTTATATTTATATTTATATTTATATTTATATTTATATTTATATTTATATTTATATTTATATTTATGTTTATATTTATGTTTATGTTTATATTTATATTTATATTTATATTTATATTTATATTTTATATTTATATTTATATTTATATTTATATTTATATTTATATTTATATTTATATATTTATATTTATATTTATATTTATATTTATATTTATATTTATATTTATATTTATATTTATATTTATATTTATATTTATATTTATATTTATATTTATATTTATGTTTATATTTATATTTATATTTATGTTTATATTTATATTTATATTTATATTTATATTTATATTTATGTTTATTATTTATATTTATATTTATATTTATGTTTATATTTATATTTATATTTTATATTTATATTTATATTTATATTTATATTTATATTTATATTTTATATTTATATTTATATTTATATTTATATTTATATTTATATTTTATATTTATATTTATATTTATATTTATATTTATATTTATATTTATATTTATATTTATATTTATATTTATATTTATATTTATATTTATATTTATATTTATATTTATATTTATATTATTTATATTTATATTTATATTTATATTTATATTTATATTTATATTTATATTTATATTTATATTTATATTTATATTTATTATTTATATTTATATTTATATTTATATTTATATTTATATTTATTATTTATATTTATATTTATATTTATATTTATATTTATATTTATATTTATATTTATATTTATATTTATATTTATGTTTATATTTATATTTATATTTATATTTATATTTATATTTATATTTATGTTTATGTTTATATGTTTATATTTATATTTATGTTTATATTTATATTTATGTTTATATTTATATTTATATTTATATTTATATTTATTTTATTTTATGTTTATGTTTATATTTATGTTTATATTTATATTTATGTTTATATTTATATTTATGTTTATATTTATATTTATGTTTATTTATTTATATTTATATTTATATTTATATTTATATTTATATTTATATTTATGTTTATATTTATGTTTATATTTATATTTATATTTATATTTATATTTATATTTATATTTATATTTATGTTTATATTTATATTTATGTTTATATTTTATGTTTATTATTTTATATTTATATTTATATTTATATTTATATTTATATTTATATTTATATTTATATTTATATTTATATTTATATTTATATTTATATTTATTATTTATATTTATATGTTTATATTTATATTTATATTTATGTTTATATTTATATTTATGTTTATATTTATATTTTATATTTATATTTATATTTATATTTATATTTATATTTATATTTATATTTATATTTATATTTATATTTATATTTATATTTATATTTATATTTATATTTATATTTATATTTATATTTATATTTATATTTATATTTATATTTATATTTATATTTATATTTATATTTATATTTATGTTATATTTATATTTATATTTATATTTATATTTATATTTATATTTATATTTATATTTATATTTATATTTATATTTATATTTATATTTATATTTATATGTTTATATTTATATTTATATTTATATTTATATTTATATTTATATTTATATTTATATTTATATTTATATTTATATTTATTATTTATATTTATATTTATATTTATATTTATATTTATATTTATATTTATATTTATGTTATTTATATTTATATTTATATTTATATTTATATTTATATTTATATTTATATTTATATTTATATTTATATTTATATTTATATTTATATTTATATTTATATTTATATTTATATTTATATTTATATTTATATTTATATTTATATTTATATTTATATTTATATTTATATTTATATTTATATTTATATTTATATTTTATATTTATATTTATATTTATATTTATATTTATATTTATATTTATATTTATATTTATATTTATATTTATATTTATATTTATATTTATATTTATATTTATATTTATATTTATGTTTATATTTATATTTATATTTATATTTATATTTATATTTATTATTTATATTTATATTTATATTTATATTTATATTTATATTTATATTTATATTTATATTTATATTTATATTTATATTTATATTTATATTTATATTTATATTTATATTTATATTTATATTTATATTTATATTTATATTTATATTTATATTTATATTTATATTTATATTTATATTTATATTTATATTTATATTTATATTTATATTTATATTTATGTTATATTTATATTTATATTTATATTTATATTTATATTTATGTTTTATATTTATATTTATATTTATATTTATGTATTTATATTTATATTTATATTTATATTTATATTTATATTTATATTTATATTTATATTTATATTTATATTTATATTTATGTTTATATTTATGTTTATATTTATATTTATATTTATATTTATATTTATATTTATATTTATGTTTATATTTATATTTATATTTATATTTATATTTATATTTATATTTATATGTTATATTTATATTTATATTTATATTTATATTTATATTTATATTTATATTTATGTTTATTATTTATATTTATATTTATATTTATATTTATATTTATATTTATATTTATATTTATATTTATATTTATATTTATATTTATATTTATATTTATATTTATATTTATATTTATATTTATATTTATATTTATATTTATATTTATATTTATATTTATATTTATATTTATATTTATATTTATTATATTTATATTTATATTTATATTTATATTTATATTTATATTTATATTTATATTTATATTTATATTTATATTTATATTTATATTTATATTTATATTTATATTTATATTTATATTTATGTTTATATTTATATTTATGTTTATATTTATATTTATATTTATATTTATATTTATGTTTATGTTATTTTATATTTATATTTATATTTATATTTATATTTATATTTATATTTATATTTATATTTATGTTATGTTTATGTTTATATTTATATTTATATTTATTATTTATGTTTATATTTATATTTATATTTATATTTATATTTATATTTATATTTATATTTATATTTATATTTATATTTATATTTATATTTATATTTATATTTATATTTATATTTATATTTATATTTATATTTATATTTATATTTATATTTATATTTATATTTATATTTATATTTATATTTATATTTATGTTTATATTTATGTTTATATTTATGTTTATATTTATATTTATATTTATATTTATATTTATATTTATATTTATATTTATATTTATATTTATATTTATATTTATATTTATATTTATATTTTATATTTTATATTTTATATTTATATTTATATTTATATTTATATTTATATTTATATTTATATTTATATTTATATTTATATTTATATTTATATTTATATTTATATTTATGTTATTTATATATTTATATTTATGTTTATATTTATGTTTATATTTATATTTATGTTTATATTTATATTTATATTTATGTTTATATTTATATTTATATTTATATTTATATTTATATTTATATTTATATTTATATTTATATTTATGTTTATATTTATATTTATATTTATATTTATATTTATATTTATATTTATATTTATGTTTATATTTATATTTATATTTATATTTATGTTTATATTTATATTTATATTTATATTTATATTTATATTTATATTTATATTTATATTTATATTTATATTTATTATTTATATTTATATTTATATTTATATTTATATTTATATTTATATTTATATTTATATTTATATTTATATTTATATTTATATTTATATTTATATTTATATTTATATTTATATTTATATTTATATTTATATTTATATTTATATTTATATTTATATTTATATTTATATTTATATTTATATTTATATTTATGTTATTTATATTTTATATTTATATTTATATTTATATTTATATTTATATTTATATTTATATTTATATTTATATTTATATTTATATTTATATTTATATTTATTTATGTTATATTTATATTTATATTTATATTTATATTTATATTTATATTTATATTTATATTTATATTTATATTTATATTTATATTTATATTTATATTTATATTTATATTTATATTTATATTTATATTTATATTTATATTTATATTTATATTTATATTTATATTTATATTTATATTTATATTTATATTTATATTTATATTTATATTTATATTTATATTTATATTTATATTTATATTTATATTTATATTTATATTTATATTTATATTTATATTTATTTATTTTATATTTATATTTATATTTATATTTATATTTATATTTATATTTATATTTATATTTATATTTATATTTATATTTATATTTATATTTATGTTTATATTTATATTTATATTTATATTTATATTTATATTTATATTTATATTTATTATTTATATTTTTATATTTATATTTATATTTATATTTATATTTATATTTATATTTATATTTATATTTATTTTATATTTATATTTATATTTATATTTATATTTATATTTATATTTATGTTTATATTTATATTTATATTTATGTTTATATTTATATTTATATTTATATTTATGTTTATATTTATATTTATATTTATATATTATATTTATATTTATATTTATATTTATATTTATATTTATATTTATATTTATATTTATATTTATATTTTATATTTATGTTTATATTTATGTTTATATTTATATTTATATTTATATTTATATTTATATTTATATTTATATTTATTATTTATATTTATATTTATATTTATATTTATATTTATATTTATATTTATATTTATATTTATATTTATATTTATATTTATATTTATATTTATATTTATATTTATATTTATATTTATATTTATATTTTATATTTATATTTATATTTATGTTTATATTTATATTTATATTTATATTTATATTTATATTTATATTTATATTTATATTTATGTTTATATTTATATTTATATTTATATTTATATTTATATTTATATTTATATTTATATTTATATTTATATTTATATTTATATTTATATTTATATTTATATTTATATTTATATTTATATTTATATTTATATTTATATTTATATTTATATTTATATTTATATTTATATTTATATTTATATTTATGTTTATATTTATATTTATATTTATATTTATATTTATATTTATATTTATGTTTATATTTATATTTATATTTATATTTATATTTATATTTATATTTATATTTATATTTATTTTATATTTATATTTATATTTATATTTATATTTATATTTATATTTATATTTATATTTATATTTATATTTATATTTATATTTATATTTATATTTATATTTATATTTATATTTATATTTATATTTATATTTATATTTATATTTATATTTATATTTATATTTATATTTATGTTTATATTTATATTTATATTTATATTTATATTTATATTTATATTTATATTTATATTTATATTTATATTTATATTTATATTTATATTTATATTTATATTTATATTTATATTTATATTTATATTTATGTTTATGTTTATATTTTATATTTATATTTATATTTATATTTATATTTATATTTATATTTATATTTATATTTATATTTATATTTATATTTATATTTATATTTATATTTTATGTATTTATATTTATATTTATATTTATGTTTATATTTATGTTTATGTTTATATTTATATTTTATATTTATATTTATATTTATGTTTATATTTATATTTATATTTATATATTTATATTTATATTATTTTATATTTTATATTTATATTTATATTTATATTTATATTTATATATTTATATTTATATTTATATTTATGTTTATATTTATATTTATATTTATATTTATATTTATATTTATATTTATATTTATATTTATATTTATATTTTTATATTTATATTTATATTTATATTTATATTTATATGTTTATTTATTTTATATTTATATTTATATTTATATTTATATTTATTTTATATTTATATTTATATTTTTATATTTATATTTATATTTATGTTTATTATATTTATTATTTATATTTATATTTATATTTATGTTTATATTTATATTTATATTTATATTTATATTTATGTTTATATTTATATTTATATTTATATTTATATTTATATTTATATTTATATTTATATTTATATTTATATTTATATTTATATATTTATTTATATTTATATTTATATTTATATTTATATTTATATTTATATTTATATTTATATTTATATTTATATTTATATTTATATTTATATTTATATTTATATTTATATTTATGTTTATATTTATGTTTATATTTATATTTATATTTATATTTATATTTATATTTATGTTTATATTTATGTTTATATTTATATTTATATTTTTATATTTATTATTTATATTTATATTTATATTTATGTTATAATTTATGTTTATATTTATATTTATATTTATATTTATATTTATATTTATATTTATATTTATATTTATATTTATATTTATATTTATATTTATGTTTATATTTATGTTTATGTTTATATTTATGTTTATGTTTATATTTATATTTATATTTATATTTATATTTATATTTATATTTATATTTATATTTATATTTATATTTATGTTTATATTTATATTTATATTTATGTTTATATTTATGTTTATATTTATATTTATGTTTATATTTATATTTATATTTATATTTATATTTATATTTATATTTATATTTATATTTATATTTATATTTATGTTTATATTTATATTTTATATTTATGTTTATATTTATATTTATGTTTATGTTTATATTTATGTTTATATTTATGTTTATGTTTATGTTTATTTATTTATATTTATGTTTATTTTATGTTTATATTTTATATTTATGTTTATATTTATGTTTATATTTATATTTATGTTTATTTATTTATATTTATATTTATATTTATATTTTATATTTATATTTATATTTATATTTATATTTATATTTATATTTATATTTATATTTATATTTATGTTTATATTTATATTTATATTTATATTTATATTTATATTTATATTTATGTTTATATTTATGTTTATATTTATGTTTATATTTATATTTATGTTTATATTTATATTTATGTTTATGTTTATATTTATATTTATATTTATATTTATATTTATATTTATATTTATATTTATATTTATATTTATATTTATATTTATATTTATGTTTATATTTATGTTTATTTTATGTTTATATTTATATTTATATTTATATTTATATTTATATTTATGTTTATGTTTATATTTATGTTTATATTTATATTTATGTTTATGTTTATATTTATATTTATGTTTATATTTATGTTTATATTTATGTTTATTTTATGTTTATATTTATATTTTATATTTATGTTTATGTTTATATGTTATATTTATATTTATATTTATATTTATATTTATATTTATATTTATATTTATATTTATATTTATATTTATATTTATATTTATATTTATGTTTATGTTTATATTTATGTTTATATTTATATTTATATTTATATTTATATTTATGTTTATATTTATATTTATATTTATATTTATATTTATATTTATATTTATATTTATATTTATATTTATATTTATATTTATATTTATATTTATATTTATATTTATGTTTATATTTATATTTTATATTTATATTTATATTTATATTTATATTTTATGTTTATATTTATATTTATATTTATATTTATATTTATATTTATATTTATGTTTATATTTATATTTATGTTTATATTTATGTTTATATTTATATTTATATTTATATTTATATTTATATTTATATTTATATTTATGTTTATATTTATATTTATATTTATATTTATATTTATGTTTATATTTATATTTATATTTATATTTATGTTTATATTTATGTTTATATTTATATTTATATTTATGTTTATTTTATATTTATATTTATATTTATATTTATATTTATATTTATATTTATATTTATGTTTATATTTATATTTATATTTATATTTATATTTATGGTATTTATGTTTATATTTATATTTATATTTATGTTATATTTATGTTTATGTTTATGTTTATATTTATGTTTATGTTTATATTTATGTTTATATTTATGTTTATTTATTTATATTTATATTTATATTTATGTTTATGTTTATATTTATATTTATATTTATGTTTATATTTATATTTATATTTATATTTATATTTATGTTTATTTTATATTTATATTTATATTTATATTTATATTTATGTTTATATTTATATTTATATTTATATTTATATTTATGTTTATGTTTATGTTTATGTTTATATTTATATTTATATTTATATTTTTATATTTATATTTATATTTTATATTTATATTTATATTTATATTTATATTTATATTTATATTTATATTTATATTTATATTTTATATTTATATTTATATTTATGTTTATATTTATATTTATGTTTATATTTATATTTATATTTATATTTATGTTTATGTTTATGTTTATATTTATATTTATATTTATATTTATGTTTATATTTATATTTATATTTATATTTATATTTATATTTATATTTATATTTATATTTATATTTATGTTTATATTTATATTTATGTTTATATTTATATTTATATTTATATTTATATTTATATTTATATTTATATTTATGTTTATGTTTATGTTTATATTTATATTTATATTTATATTTATGTTTATTTTATATTTATATTTATATTTATATTTATGTTTATATTTATATTTATATTTATATTTATATTTATATTTATATTTATATTTATGTTTATATTTATATTTATATTTATATTTATGTTTATATTTATATTTATATTTATATTTATATTTATATTTATATTTATATTTATATTTATATTTATGTTTATATTTATATTTATATTTATATTTATGTTATTTATATTTATGTTTTATATTTATATTTATATTTATATTTATATTTATATTTATATTTATATTTATATTTATATTTATGTATTTATGTTTATATTTATATTTATGTTTATGTTTATATTTATGTTTATGTTTATGTTTATATTTATATTTATGTTTATATTTATATTTATATTTATATTTATGTTTATGTTTATGTTTATATTTATATTTATGTTTATATTTATATTTATATTTATGTATTTATGTTTATATTTATGTTTATATTTATGTTTATATTTATATTTATGTTTATATTTATATTTATATTTATATTTATATTTATGTTTATGTTTATGTTTATATTTATATTTATATTTATATTTATGTTTATATTTATATTTATATTTATATTTATATTTATATTTATGTTTATATTTATGTTTATATTTATATTTATATTTATATTTATGTTTATATTTATATTTATATTTATATTTATATTTATATTTATATTTATATTTATATTTATGTTTATATTTATATTTATGTTTATATTTATGTTTATATTTATATTTATGTTTATATTTTATATTTATGTTTATGTTTATGTTTATATTTATATTTATATTTATATTTATATTTATATTTATATTTATATTTATGTTTATATTTATATTTATATTTATGTTTATATTTATATTTATATTTATATTTATATTTATATTTATATTTATGTTTATATTTATATTTATATTTATATTTATATTTATGTTTATGTTTATGTTTATATTTATATTTATATTTATATTTATGTTTATATTTATATTTATATTTATATTTATATTTATGTTTATATTTATATTTATATTTATATTTATATTTATATTTATATTTATATTTATATTTATATTTATATTTATATTTATGTTTATGTTTATGTTTATATTTATATTTATATTTATGTTTATATTTATATTTATGTTTATATTTATATTTATGGTATTTATATTTATATTTATGTTTATTTATTTATGTTTATGTTTATATTTATATTTATGTTTATATTTATATTTATATTTATATTTATGTTTATATTTATATTTTATGTTTATATTTATATTTATGTTTATGTTTATGTTTATATTTATATTTTTATGTTTATATTTATATTTATATTTATATTTATGTTTATATTTATATTTATGTTTATATTTATGTTTATGTTTATGTTTATGTTTATATTTATATTTATGTTTATATTTATATTTATATTTATATTTATATTTATGTTTATATTTATATTTATATTTATATTTATATTTATATTTATATTTATGTTTATATTTATATTTATGTTTATGTTTATATTTATATTTATATTTATGTTTATGTTTATATTTATATTTATGTTTATGTTTATATTTATATTTATATTTATGTTTATATTTATATTTATATTTATATTTATGTTTATATTTATGTTTATATTTATGTTTATGTTTATTTTATATTTATATTTATGTTTATATTTATGTTTATGTTTATATTTATATTTATGTTTATGTTTATATTTATGTTTATATTTATATTTATATTTATGTTTATGTTTATATTTATGTATTTATGTTTATATTTATATTTATGTTTATGTTTATGTTTATGTTTATATTTATATTTATGTTTATATTTATGTTTATATTTATGTTTATGTTTATGTTTATATTTATGTTTATATTTATATTTATGTTTATATTTATATTTATATTTATGTTTATATTTATGTTTATATTTATGTTTATGTTTATATTTATGTTTATGTTTATATTTATGTTTATGTTTATATTTATGTTTATATTTATATTTATATTTATATTTATATTTATATTTATATTTATATTTATGTTTATATTTATGTTTATGTTTATGTTTATATTTATGTTTATGTTTATGTTTATATTTATGTTTATGTTTATGTTTATATTTATGTTTATGTTTATATTTATATTTATGTTTATATTTATGTTTATATTTATATTTATATTTATGTTTATGTTTATATTTATGTTTATATTTATATTTATGTTTATATTTATATTTATGGTTATGTTTATATTTATGTTTATATTTATGTTTATATTTATGTTTATGTTTATATTTATGTTTATGTTTATGTTTATATTTATGTTTATATTTATGTTTATGTTTATATTTATGTTTATGTTTATGTTTATGTTTATATTTATATTTATATTTATGTTTATGTTTATATTTATATTTATGTTTATGTTTATGTTTATATTTTATGTTTATGTTTATATTTATGTTTATATGTTTATGTTTATGTTTATGTTTATGTTTATATTTATGTTTATATTTATGTTTATATTTATGTTTATGTTTATGTTTATGTTTATGTTTATGTTTATATTTATGTTTATATTTATGTTTATATTTATGTTTATATTTATGTTTATATTTATATTTATATTTATATTTATGTTTATGTTTATGTTTATGTTTATATTTATGTTTATATTTATGTTTATATTTTATGTTTATATTTATGTTTATTTATTTATATTTATGTTTATGTTTATGTTTATATTTATATTTATGTTTATATTTATATTTATGTTTATATTTATATTTATATTTATGTTTATGTTTATGTTTATGTTTATGTTTATATTTATGTTTATATTTATATTTATGTTTATATTTATGTTTATATTTATGTTTATATTTATGTTTATGTTTATATTTATGTTTATGTTTATGTTTATGTTTATGTTTATATTTATGTTTATGTTTATATTTATATTTATGTTTATGTTTATATTTATATTTTATGTTTATGTTTATGTTTATGTTTATATTTTATGTTTATGTTTATATTTATATTTATGTTTTATGTTTATGTTTATGTTTATATTTATGTTTATATTTATGTTTATGTTTATGTTTATATTTATATTTATATTTATGTTTATGTTTATATTTATGTTTATGTTTATGTTTATGTTTATGTTTATGTTTATGTTTATGTTTATGTTTATGTTTATATTTATATTTATATTTATATTTATGTTTATGTTTATGTTTATGTTTATATTTATGTTTATGTTTATGTTTATGTTTATGTTTATATTTATATTTATGTTTATGTTTATATTTATGTTTATATTTATATTTATGTTTATATTTATGTTTATGTTTATATTTATATTTATGTTTATATTTATGTTTATGTTTATGTTTATGTTTATGTTTATATTTATGTTTATGTTTATGTTTATGTTTATGTTTATGTTTATATTTATGGTATTTATATTTATGTTTATATTTATATTTATGTTTATGTTTATGTTTATATTTATATTTATGTTTATGTTTATATTTATGTTTATATTTATATTTATGTTTATATTTATATTTATGTTTATATTTATGTTTATGTTTATGTTTATATTTATGTTTATGTTTATGTTTATGTTTATGTTTATGTTTATGTTTATGTTTATGTTTATGTTTATGTTTATGTTTATGTTTATGTTTATGTTTATGTTTATGTTTATGTTTATATTTATGTTTATGTTTATGTTTATGTTTATATTTATGTTTATGTTTATATGTTTATGTTTATGTTTATGTTTATGTTTATGTTTATGTTTATGTTTATGTTTATGTTTATGTTTATGTTTATGTTTATGTTTATGTTTATGTTTATGTTTATGTTTATGTTTATGTTATTTTATGTTTATGTTTATGTTTATGTTTATGTTTATGTTTATGTTTATGTTTATGTTTATGTTTATGTTTATGTTTATGTTTATGTTTATGTTTATGTTTATGTTTATGTTTATGTTTATGTTTATGTTTATGTTTATGTTTATGTTTATGTTTATGTTTATGTTTATGTTTATGTTATGTTATGTTTATGTTTATGTTTATGTTTATGTTTATGTTTATATTTATGTTTATGTTTATGTTTATGTTTATGTTTATGTTTATGTTTATGTTTATGTTTATGTTTATGTTTATGTTTATGTTTATGTTTATGTTTATGTTTATGTTTATGTTTATGTTTATGTTTATGTTTTTATGTTTATGTTTATGGTATTTATGTTTATGTTTATGTTTTATGTTTATGTTTATGTTTATATTTATGTTTATGTTTATGTTTATGTTTATGTTTATGTTTATGTTTATGTTTATGTTTATGTTTATGTTTATGTTTATGTTTATGTTTATGTTTATGTTTATGTTTATGTTTATGTTTATGTTTATGTTTATGTTTATGTTTATGTTTATGTTTATGTTTATGTTTATGTTTATGTTTATGTTTATGTTTATGTTTATGTTTATGTTTATGTTTATGTTTATGTTTATGTTTATGTTTATGTTTATGTTTATGTTTATGTTTATGTTTATGTTTATGTTTATGTTTATGTTTATGTTTATGTTTATGTTTATGTTTATGTTTATGTTTATGTTTATGTTTATGTTTATGTTTATGTTTATGTTTATGTTTATGTTTATGTTTATGTTTATGTTTATGTTTATGTTTATGTTTATGTTTATGTTTATGTTTATGTTTATGTTTATGTTTATGTTTATGTTTATGTTTATGTTTATGTTTATGTTTATGTTTATGTTTATGTTTATGTTTATGTTTATGTTTATGTTTATGTTTATGTTTATGTTTATGTTTATGTTTATGTTTATGTTTATGTTTATGTTTATGTTTATGTTTATGTTTATGTTTATGTTTATGTTTATGTTTATGTTTATGTTTATGTTTATGTTTATGTTTATGTTTATGTTTATGTTTATGTTTATGTTTATGTTTATGTTTATGTTTATGTTTATGTTTATGTTTTATGTTTATGTTTATGTTTATGTTTATGTTTATGTTTATGTTTATGTTTATGTTTATGTTTATGTTTATGTTTATGTTTATGTTTATGTTTATGTTTATGTTTATGTTTATGTTTATGTTTATGTTTATGTTTATGTTTATGTTTATGTTTATGTTTATGTTTATATGTTTATGTTTATGTTTATGTTTATGTTTATGTTTATGTTTATGTTTATGTTTATGTTTATGTTTATGTTTATGTTTATGTTTATGTTTATGTTTATGTTTATGTTTATGTTTATGTTTATGTTTATGTTTATGTTTATGTTTATGTTTATGTTTATGTTTATGTTTATGTTTATGTTTATGTTTATGTTTATGTTTATGTTTATGTTTATGTTTATGTTTATGTTTATGTTTATGTTTATGTTTATGTTTATGTTTATGTTTATGTTTATGTTTATGTTTATGTTTATGTTTATGTTTATGTTTATGTTTATGTTTATGTTTATGTTTATGTTTATGTTTATGTTTATGTTTATGTTTATGTTTATGTTTATGTTTATGTTTATGTTTATGTTTTTATGTTTATGTTTATGTTTATGTTTATGTTTATGTTTATGTTTATGTTTATGTTTATGTTTATGTTTATGTTTATGTTTATGTTTATGTTTATGTTTATGTTTATGTTTATGTTTATGTTTATGTTTATGTTTATGTTTATGTTTATGTTTATGTTTATGTTTATGTTTATGTTTATGTTTATGTTTATGTTTATGTTTATGTTTATGTTTATGTTTATGTTTATGTTTATGTTTATGTTTATGTTTATGTTTATGTTTATGTTTATGTTTATGTTTATGTTTTATGTTTATGTTTATGTTT
>JAEIFK010000674.1:0-26539 GCA_018901825.1 Drosophila funebris | reverse complement strand
GCGGGTTCAAATCTGGCTGCCCTTGACAATTTAAATTTGAGTTTTATTTTTCAATTATTAATTAAATGTTGTTATTAGACTCTGCACTTTAGAAAAGTACATAGTCTTCTAAGTTTGACGAAAGCGATTTGTGAGTAACAGGCAGAAGGAGTCATCTCCGACCCAAAAAGAGCTAGAGTTACCAAATTTGGTGACAACACTCTTATAGTGTGCAGGTAGATCAAGTTTGTTTAAAATTTTTGCCACGCCCACTTCCGCCCCCTCAATTCGAAAAAAGCGTATTATAAGAGCTACAGACTTGCCACACTTGGCAGATTTGGTACACATAGAGTGTGCATGTGTGCGGACGCTTTCCAAAATTTCATCGCGATCGAACCATAAACAAAGGAGATTTTAAGGAATGAATGACCAACAAATTCATAAGGGCTGAGCAGCATTAGAGCAACAACAACAGCAAGAATCGCTACGAGTGCGCGGGTTCAAATCTGGCTGCTGACAATTTAAATTTGAGTTTTATTTTTCAATTATTAATTAAATGTTGTTATTAGACTCTGTACTTTAGAAAGGTACATAGTCTTCTAAGTTTGACGAAAGCGATTTGTGAGTAACAGGCAGAAGGAGTCATCTCCGACCGGAGCTAGAGCTCAGAGACAAAAATTTTAGAGCTAAATTGTGTGCAGGGAGATCAAGTTTGTTTAAATTTTTGCCACGCCCACTTCCGCCCCCTCAATTCGAAAAAAACGTATTATAAGAGCTACAGACTTGCCACACTTGGCAGATTTGGTACACATAGAGTGTGCATGTGTGCGGACGCTTTCCAAAAAATTTCATCGCGATCGAACCATAAACAAAGGAGATTTTAAGGAATGAATGACCAACAAATTCATAAGGGCTGAGCAGCATTAGAGCAACAACAACAGCAAGACTCGCATACGAGTGCGCGGGTTCAAATCTCGCTGCTGACAATTTAAATTTGAGTTTTATTTTTCAATTATTAATTAAATGTTGTTATTAGACTCTGTACTTTAGAAAAGTACATAGTCTTCTAAGTTTGACGAAAGCGATTTGTGAGTAACAGGCAGAAGGAGTCATCTCCGACCCTATAAGAATATATATTCTTGATCAGCATCAACATCCGAGACGATATAGCCATGTCAGTCTGTCCGTCTGCTATTAGAGCTAGAGTTACCAAATTTGGTGACAACACTCTTATAGTGTGCAGGTAGATCAAGTTTGTTTTAAATTTTTGCCACGCCCACTTCCGCCCCCTCAATTCGAAAAAAAACGTATTATAAGAGCTACAGACTTGCCACACTTGGCAGATTTGGTACACATAGAGTGTGCATGTGTGCGGACGCTTTCCAAAAATTTCATCGCGATCGAACCATAAACAAAGGAGATTTTAAGGAATGAATGACCAACAAATTCATAAGGGCTGAGCAGCATTAGAGCAACAACAACAGCAAGAATCGCTACGAGTGCGCGGGTTCAAATCTCGCTGCTGACAATTTAAATTTGAGTTTTATTTTTCAATTATTAATTAAATGTTGTTATTAGACTCTGTACTTTAGAAAAGTACATAGTCTTCTAAGTTTGACGAAAGCGATTTGTGAGTAACAGGCAGAAGGAGTCATCTCCGACCCCCAAGTCCAAATGGACACAAAGGCGGTGCAGCTGTAAATCACGCCACCGCCCCACCAAACGAGCTAGAGTTACCAAATTTGGTGACAACACTCTTATAGTGTGCAGGTAGATCAAGTTTGTTTTAAATTTTTGCCACGCCCACTTCCGCCCCCTCAATTCGAAAAAAACGTATTATAAGAGCTACAGACTTGCCACACTTATCAGATTTGGTACACATAGAGTGTGCATGTGTGCGGACGCTTTCCAAAAATTTCATCGCGATCGAACCATAAACTAAGGAGATTTTAAGGAATGAATGACCAACAAATTCATAAGGGCTGAGCAGCATTAGAGCAACAACAACAGCAAGAATCGCTACGAGTGCGCGGGTTCAAATCTCGCTGCTGACAATTTAAATTTGAGTTTTATTTTTCAATTATTAATTAATTGTTGTTATTAGACTCTGTACTTTAGAAAAGTACATAGTCTTCTAAGTTTGACGAAAGCGATTTGTGAGTAACAGGCAGAAGGAGTCATCTCCGACCCCTATAAAGTATATATATTCGATCAGCATCAACAGCCGAGACGATATAGCCATGTCCGTCTGTCCGTCTGTCCGTCCGTATGAACACCTAGATCTCGAGACTATAAGAGCTAGAGTTACCAAATTTGGTGACAACACTCTTATAGTGTGCAGGTAGATCAAGTTTGTTTTAGATTTTTGCCACGCCCACTTCCGCCCCCTCAATTCGAAAAAAACGTATTATAAGAGCTACAGACTTGCCACACTTAGCAGATTTGGTACACATAGAGTGTGCATGTGTCGGACGCTTTCCAAAAAATTTCATCGCGATCGAACCATAAACAAAGGAGATTTTAAGGAATGAATGACCAACAAATTCATAAGGGCTGAGCAGCATTAGAGCAACAACAACAGCAAGAATCGCTACGAGTGCGCGGGTTCAAATCTCGCTGCTGACAATTTAAATTTGAGTTTTATTTTTCAATTATTAATTAAATGTTGTTATTAGACTCTGTACTTTAGAAAAGTACATAGTCTTCTAAGTTTGACGAAAAGCGAGTTCTCCGACAAAAGTAACAGGCAGAAGGAGTCATCTCCGACCCGAGCTAGAGTTACCAAATTTGGTGACAACACTCTTATAGTGTGCAGGTAGATCAAGTTTGTTTTAAATTTTTGCCACGCCCACTTCCGCCCCCTCAATTCGAAAAAAACGTATTATAAGAGCTACAGACTTGCCACACTTATCAGATTTGGTACACATAGAGTGTGCATGTGTGCGGACGCTTTCCAAAAATTTCATCGCGATCGAACCATAAACAAAGGAGATTTTAAGGAATGAATGACCAACAAATTCATAAGGGCTGAGCAGCATTAGAGCAACAACAACAGCAAGAATCGCTACGAGTGCGCGGGTTCAAATCTCGCTGCTGACAATTTAAATTTGAGTTTTATTTTTCAATTATTAATTAATTGTTGTTATTAGACTCTGTACTTTAGAAAAGTACATAGTCTTCTAAGTTTGACGAAAGCGATTTGTGAGTAACAGGCAGAAGGAGTCATCTCCGACCCTATAAAGCTAGAGTTACATCCAAATTTGGTGACAAACACTAGATTTATAGAAACTATTAGATAAGTTACCAAATTTGGTGACAACACTCTTATAGTGTGCAGGCAGATCAAGTTTGTTTTAGATTTTTGCCACGCCCACTTCCGCCCCCTCAATTCGAAAAAAACGTATTATAAGAGCTACAGACTTGCCACACTTACAGATTTGGTACACATAGAGTGTGCATTGGGACGCTTAAATTTCATCGGATGAACCATAACAGGAGATTTAAGGATGAATGACCAACAAATTCTAGGGCGAGCAGCATTGACAACAACAACAGCAAGACCCTCTTCAGATTTTACATAAGTGTGCATGTGTGCGACGCTTTCAAAATTTCATCGCGATCGAACCATAAACAAAGGAGATTTTAAGGAATAATGACCAACAAATTCATAAAGGCTGAGCAGCATTAGAGCAACAACAACAGCAAGAATCGCTACGAGTGCGGGTTCAAATCTCGCTGCTGACAATTTAAATTTGAGTTTTATTTTTCAATTATTAATTAAATGTTGTTATTAGACTCTGTACTTTAGAAAAGTACATAGTCTTCTAAGTTTGACGAAAGCGATTTGTGAGTAACAGGCAGAAGGAGTCATCTCCGACCCGAGCTAGAGTTACCAAATTTGGTGACAACACTCTTATAGTGTGCAGGTAGATCAAGTTTGTTTTAAATTTTTGCCACGCCCACTTCCGCCCCCCTCAATTCGAAAAAACGTATTATAAGAGCTACAGACTTGCCACACTTATCAGATTTGGTACACATAGAGTGTGCATGTGTGCGGACGCTTTCCAAAAATTTCATCGCGATCGAACCATAAACAAAGGAGATTTTAAGGAATGAATGACCAACAAATTCATAAGGGCTGAGCAGCATTAGAGCAACAACAACAGCAGCAATCGCTACGAGAGCGCGGGTTCAAATCTCGCCTGACAATTTAAATTTGAGTTTTATTTTTCAATTATTAATTAAATTGTTGTTATTAGACTCTGTACTTTAGAAAAGTACATAGTCTTCTAAGTTTGACGAAAGCGATAATTTCTAATAACAGAATACGAGCTAGAGTTACCAAATTTGGTGACAACACTCTTATAGTGTGCAGGTAGATCAAGTTTGTTTTAAATTTTTGCCACGCCCACTTCCGCCCCCTCAATTCGAAAAAAAACGTATTATAAGAGCTACAGACTTGCCACACTTATCAGATTTGGTACACATAGAGTGTGCATGTGTGCGGACGCTTTCCAAAAATTTCATCGCGATCGAACCATAAACAAAGGAGATTTTAAGGAATGAATGACCAACAAATTCATAAGGGCTGAGCAGCATTAGAGCAACAACAACAGCAAGAATCGCTACGAGTGCGCGGGTTCAAATCTCGCTGCTGACAATTTAAATTTGAGTTTTATTTTTCAATTATTAATTAAATGTTAGTTTAGACTCTGATACTTTAGAAAAGTACATAGTCTTCTAAGTTTGACGAAAGCGATTTGTGAGTAACAGGCAGAAGGAGTCATCTCCGACCCTATAAAGTATATATATTCTTGATCAGCATCAACATCGAGACGATATAGCCATGTCAGTCTGTCCGTCTGTCCGTCCGTATGAACACCAGATCCAGAGACTATTAGAGCTAGAGTTACCAAATTTGGTGACAACACTCTTATAGTGTGCAGGCAGATCAAGTTTGTTTTAGATTTTTGCCACGCCCACTTCCGCCCCCTCAATTCGAAAAAACGTATTATAAGAGCTACAGACTTGCCACACTTGGCAGATTTGGTACACATAGAGTGTGCATGTGTGCGGACGCTTTCCAAAAAATTTCATCGCGATCGAACCATAAACAAAGGAGATTTTAAGGAATGAATGACCAACAAATTCATAAGGGCTGAGCAGCATTAGAGCAACAACAACAGCAAGAATCGCTACGAGTGCGCGGGTTCAAATCTGGCTGCTGACAATTTAAATTTGAGTTTTATTTTTCAATTATTAATTAAATGTTGTTATTAGACTCTGTACTTTAGAAAAGTACATAGTCTTCTAAGTTTGACGAAAGCGATTTGTGAGTAACAGGCAGAAGGAGTCATCTCCGACCCGAGCTAGAGTTACCAAATTTGGTGACAACACTCTTATAGTGTGCAGGTAGATCAAGTTTGTTTTAAATTTTTGCCACGCCCACTTCCGCCCCCCTCAATTCGAAAAAAACGTATTATAAGAGCTACAGACTTGCCACACTTATCAGATTTGGTACACATAGAGTGTGCATGTGTGCGGACGCTTTCCAAAAATTTCATCGCGATCGAACCATAAACAAAGGAGATTTTAAGGAATGAATGACCAACAAATTCATAAGGGCTGAGCAGCATTAGAGCAACAACAACAGCAAGACTCGCTACGAGTGCGCGGGTTCAAATCTCGCTGCTGACAATTTAAATTTGAGTTTTATTTTTCAATTATTAATTAATTGCTGTTATTAGACTCTATACTTTAGAAAAGTACATAGTCTTCTAAGTTTGACGAAAGCGATTTGTGAGTAACAGGCAGAAGGAGTCATCTCCGACCCTATAAAGAATATATATTCTTGATCAGCATCAACAGCCGAGACGATATAGCCATGTCCGTCTGTCCGTCTGTCCGTCTGTCCGTATGAACACCTAGATCTCAGAGACTATAAGAGCTAGAGTTACCAAATTTGGTGACAACACTCTTATAGTGTGCAGGTAGATCAAGTTTGTTTTAAATTTTTGCCACGCCCACTTCCGCCCCCTCAATTCGAAAAAAACGTATTATAAGAGCTACAGACTTGCCACACTTATCAGATTTGGTACACATAGAGTGTGCATGTGTGCGGACGCTTTCCAAAAATTTCATCGCGATCGAACCATTAATTAAGGAGATTTTAAGGAATGAATGACCAACAAATTCATAAGGGCTGAGCAGCATTAGAGCAACAACAACAGCAAGACTCGCTACGAGTGCGCGGGTTCAAATCTCGCTGCTGACAATTTAAATTTGAGTTTTATTTTTCAATTATTAATTAATTGTTGTTATTAGACTCTGTACTTTAGAAAAGTACATAGTCTTCTAAGTTTGACGAAAGCGATTTGTGAGTAACAGGCAGAAGGAGTCATCTCCGACCCTATAAATTTTCTTGAGCACAGAGCGAGCCATGTCGCGTCGTCGTCGTCCGTATGAAACAATAACAGAGCTAGAGTTACCAAATTTGGTGACAACACTCTTATAGTGTGCAGGCAGATCAAGTTTGTTTTAGATTTTTGCCACGCCCACTTCCGCCCCCTCAATTCGAAAAAAAGCGTATTATAAGAGCTACAGACTTGCCACACTTGGCAGATTTGGTACACATAGAGTGTGCATGTGTGCGGACGCTTTCCAAAAAATTTCATCGCGATCGAACCATAAACAAAGGAGATTTTAAGGAATGAATGACCAACAAATTCATAAGGGCTGAGCAGCATTAGAGCAACAACAACAGCAAGACTCGCTACGAGTGCGCGGGTTCAAATCTCGCTGCTGACAATTTAAATTTGAGTTTTATTTTTCAATTATTAATTAATTGTTGTTATTAGACTCTGTACTTTAGAAAAGTACATAGTCTTCTAAGTTTGACGAAAGCGATTTGTGAGTAACAGGCAGAAGGAGTCATCTCCGACCCTTAAATTTACTAAAAACAATACATTTCGAGCTAGAGTTACCAAATTTGGTGACAACACTCTTATAGTGTGCAGGTAGATCAAGTTTGTTTTAAATTTTTGCCACGCCCACTTCCGCCCCCTCAATTCGAAAAAAGCGTATTATAAGAGCTACAGACTTGCCACACTTCAGATTTGGTACACATAGAGTGTGCATGTGTGCGGACGCTTTCCAAAAATTTCATCGCGATCGAACCATAAACAAAGGAGATTTTAAGGAATGAATGACCAACAAATTCATAAGGGCTGAGCAGCATTAGAGCAACAACAACAGCAAGACTCGCTACGAGTGCGCGGGTTCAAATCTCGCTGCTGACAATTTAAATTTGAGTTTTATTTTTCAATTATTAATTAATTGCTGTTATTAGACTCTGTACTTTAGAAAAGTACATAGTCTTCTAAGTTTGACGAAAGCGATTTGTGAGTAACAGGCAGAAGGAGTCATCTCCGACCCTATAAAGAATATATATTCTTGATCAGCATCAACAGCCGAGACGATATAGCCATGTCCGGGTCTGTCCGTCTGTCCGTCGTATGAACACCTAGATCTCAGAGACTATAAGAGCTAGAGTTACCAAATTTGGTGACAACACTCTTATAGTGTGCAGGCAGATCAAGTTTGTTTTAAATTTTGCCACGCCCACTTCCGCCCCTCAATTCGAAAAAAACGTATTATAAGAGCTACAGACTTGCCACACTTGGCAGATTTGGTACACATAGAGTGTGCATGTGTGCGGACGCTTTCCAAAAATTTCATCGCGATCGAACCATTAATTAATGAGATTTTAAGGAATGAATGACGAACAAATTCTAAGGGCTGAGCAGCATTAGAGCAACAACAACAGCAAGACTCGCTACGAGTGCGCGGGTTCAAATCTCGCTGCTGACAATTTAAATTTGAGTTTTATTTTTCAATTATTAATTAATTGTTGTTATTAGACTCTATACTTTAGAAAAGTACATAGTCTTCTAAGTTTGACGAAAGCGATTTGGAGTAACAGGCAGAAGGAGTCATCTCCGACCCTATAAAGTATATATATTCTTGATCAATAACAGCCGAGACGATATAGCCATGTCTCTGTCCTGTCCGTCCGTAACACCCAGATCCAGAGACTATAAGAGCTAGAGTTACCAAATTTGGTGACAACACTCTTATAGTGTGCAGGCAGATCAAGTTTGTTTTAGATTTTTGCCACGCCCACTTCCGCCCCCTCAATTCGGAAAAAGCGTAATATAAGAGCTACAGACTTGCCACACTTGGGCAGATTTGGTACACATAGAGTGTGCATGTGTGCGTGACGCTTTCCAAAATTTCATCGCGATCGAACCATAAACAAAGGAGATTTTAAGGAATGAATGACCAACAAATTCATAAGGGCTGAGCAGCATTAGAGCAACAACAACAGCAAGACTCGCTACGAGGTGCGCGGGGTTCAAATCTCGCTGCTGACAATTTAAATTTGAGTTTTATTTTTCAATTATTAATTAATTGTTGTTATTAGACTCTGTACTTTAGAAAAGTACATAGTCTTCTAAGTTTGACGAAAGCGATTTGTGAGTAACAGGCAGAAGGAGTCATCTCCGACCCTATAAAGTATATATATTCTTGATCAGCATCAACAGCCGAGACGATATAGCCAGGCATGTCCGTCTGTCCGTCCGTATGAACACCTAGATCTCAGAGACTATTAGAGCTAGAGTTACCAAATTTGGTGACAACACTCTTATAGTGTGCAGGCAGATCAAGTTTGTTTTAGATTTTGCCACGCCCACTTCCCGCCCCCTCAATTCGAAAAAGACGTATTATAAGAGCTACAGACTTGCCACACTTGGCAGATTTGGTCCACATAGAGTGTGCATGTGTGCGGACGCTTTCCAAAAAATTTCATCGCGATCGAACCATAAACAAAGGAGATTTTAAGGAATGAATGACCAACAAATTCATAAGGGCTGAGCAGCATTAGAGCAACAACAACAGCAAGAATCGCTACGAGTGCGCGGGTTCAAATCTGGCTGCTGACAATTTAAATTTGAGTTTTATTTTTCAATTATTAATTAAATATTTGTTATTAGACTCTGTGACTTCAGAAAAGTACATAGTCTTCTAAGTTTGACGAAAGCGATTTGTGAGTAACAGGCAGAAGGAGTCATCTCCGACCCTATAAGGAAATATATATTCTTGATCAGCATCAACAGCCGAGACGATATAGCCATGTCAGTCTGTCCCGTCCGTATGAACACCTAGATCTCAGAAACTATAAGAGCTAGAGTTACTAAATTTGGTGACAACACTCTTATAGTGTGCAGGCAGATCAAGTTTGTTTTAAATTTTTGCCACGCCCACTTCCGCCCCTCAATTCGAAAAAAACGTATTATAAGAGCTACAGACTTGCCACACTTATCAGATTTGGTACACATAGAGTGTGCATGTGTGCGGACGCTTTCCAAAAATTTCATCGCGATCGAACCATAAACAAAGGGAGATTTTAAGGAATGAATGACCAACAAATTCATAAGGGCTGAGCAGCATTGGAGCAACAACAACAGCAAGACTCGCTACGAGTGCGCGGGTTCAAATCTCGCTGCTGACAATTTAAATTTGAGTTTTATTTTTCAATTATTAATTAATTGTTGTTATTAGACTCTGTACTTTAGAAAAGTACATAGTCTTCTAAGTTTGACGAAAGCGATTTGTGAGTAACAGGCAGAAGGAGTCATCTCCGACCCTATAAAGAATATATATTCTTGATCAGCATCAACAACCGAGACGATATAGCCATGTCCGTCTGTCCGTCTGTCCGTCTGTCCGTCCGTATGAACACCTAGATCTCAGAGACTATAAGAGCTAGAGTTACCAAATTTGGTGACAACACTCTTATAGTGTGCAGGTAGATCAAGTTTGTTTTAGATTTTTGCCACGCCCACTTCCGCCCCCTCAATTCGAAAAAACGTATTATAAGAGCTACAGACTTGCCACACTTATCAGATTTGGTACACATAGAGTGTGCATGTGTGCGGACGCTTTCCAAAACTTTCATCGCGATCGAACCATAAAAATTAACGGAGATTTTAAGGAATGAATGACCAACAAATTCATAAGGGCTGAGCAGCATTAGAGCAACAACAACAGCAAGACTCGCTACGAGTGCGCGGGTTCAAATCTCGCTGCTGACAATTTAAATTTGAGTTTTATTTTTCAATTATTAATTAATTGTTGTTATTAGACTCTATACTTTAGAAAAGTACATAGTCTTCTAAGTTTGACGAAAGCGATTTGTGAGTAACAGGCAGAAGGAGTCATCTCCGACCCTATAAAGAATATATATTCTTGATCAGCATCAACAGCCGAGACGATATAGCCATGTCAGCTGTCCGTCTGTCCGTCCGTATGAACACCTAGATCTCAGAGACTATAAGAGCTAGAGTTGCCAAATTTGGTGACAACACTCTTATAGTGTGCAGGCAGATCAAGTTTGTTTTAGATTTTTGCCACGCCCACTTCCGCCCCCTCAATTCGAAAAAAACGTATTATAAGAGCTACAGACTTGCCACACTTGGCAGATTTGGTACACATAGAGTGTGCATGTGTGCGGACGCTTTCCAAAAATTTCATCGCGATCGAACCATAAACAAAGGAGATTTTAAGGAATGAATGACCAACAAATTCATAAGGGCTGAGCAGCATTAGAGCAACAACAACAGCAAGACTCGCTACGAGTGCGCGGGTTCAAATCTCGCTGCTGACAATTTAAATTTGAGTTTTATTTTTCAATTATTAATTAATTGTTGTTATTAGACTCTGTACTTTAGAAAAGTACATAGTCTTCTAAGTTTGACGAAAGCGATTTGTGAGTAACAGGCAGAAGGAGTCATCTCCGACCCTATAAAGTATATATATTCTTGATCAGCATCAACAGCCGAGACGATATAGCCATGTCCGTCTGTCCGTCTGTCCGTCCGTATGAACACCTAGATCTCAGAGACTATTAGAGCTAGAGTTACCAAATTTGGTGACAACACTCTTATAGTGTGCAGGCAGATCAAGTTTGTTTTAGATTTTTGCCCACGCCCACTTCCGCCCCCTCAATTCGAAAAAAGCGTATTATAAGAGCTACAGACTTGCCACGCTTGGCAGATTTGGTACACATAGAGTGTGCATGTGTGCGGACGCTTTCCAAAAATTTCATCGCGATCGAACCATAAACAAAGGAGATTTTAAGGAATGAATGACCAACAAATTCATAAGGGCTGAGCAGCATTAGAGCAACAACAACAGCAAGACTCGCTACGAGTGCGCGGGTTCAAATCTCGCTGCTGACAATTTAAATTTGAGTTTTATTTTTCAATTATTAATTAATTGTTGTTATTAGACTCTATACTTTAGAAAAGTACATAGTCTTCTAAGTTTGACGAAAAGCGATTTGTGAGTAACAGGCAGAAAGAGTCATCTCCGACCCTATAAAGAATATATATTCTTGATCAGCATCAACACCGAGACGATAGCCATGTCCGTCTGTCCGTCTGTCCGTCCGTATGAACACCTAGATCTCAGAGACTATAAGAGCTAGAGTTACCAAATTTGGTGACAACACTCTTATAGTGTGCAGGCAGATCAAGTTTGTTTTAAATTTTTGCCACGCCCACTTCCGCCCCCTCAATTCGAAAAAAACGTATTATAAGAGCTACAGACTTGCCACACTTATCAGATTTGGTACACATAGAGTGTGCATGTGTGCGGACGCTTTCCAAAAAATTTCATCGCGATCGAACCATAAACAAAGGAGATTTTAAGGAATGAATGACCAACAAATTCATAAGGGCTGAGCAGCATTAGAGCAACAACAACAGCAAGACTCGCTACGAGTGCGCGGGTTCAAATCTCGCTGCTGACAATTTAAATTTGAGTTTTATTTTTCAATTATTAATTAAATGTTGTTATTAGACTCTGTACTTTAGAAAAGTACATAGTCTTCTAAGTTTGACGAAAGCGATTTGTGAGTAACAGGCAGAAGGAGTCATCTCCGACCCTATAAATTTTCCCTCTCCTGACCCTAGACTAGAGCTAGTTACCAAATTTGGTGACAACACTCTTATAGTGTGCAGGCAGATCAAGTTTGTTTTAGATTTTTGCCACGCCCACTTCCGCCCCCTCAATTCGAAAAAACGTATTATAAGAGCTACAGACTTGCCACACTTATCAGATTTGGTACACATAGAGTGTGCATGTGTGCGGACGCTTTCCAAAAATTTCATCGCGATCGAACCATAAACAAAGGAGATTTTAAGGAATGAATGACCAACAAATTCATAAGGGCTGAGCAGCATTAGAGCAACAACAACAGCAAGACTCGCTACGAGTGCGCGGGTTCAAATCTCGCTGCTGACAATTTAAATTTGAGTTTTATTTTTCAATTATTAATTAATTGTTGTTATTAGACTCTGTACTTTAGAAAAGTACATAGTCTTCTAAGTTTGACGAAAGCGATTTGTGAGTAACAGGCAGAAGGAGTCATCTCCGACCCAAATTTTTTTTCCCCCCTTTTATTTTTTTATTTATTAATTATTTTTTTTTATCTTTTAATTTTTTTTTTGGGTCTCCGCCCTATAAAGAATATATATTCTTGATCAGCATAAACAGCCGAGACGATATAGCCATGTCCGTCTGTCCGTCTGTCCGTCCGTATGAACACCTAGATCTCAGAGACTATAAGAGCTAGAGTTACCAAATTTGGTGACAACACTCTTATAGTGTGCAGGCAGATCAAGTTTGTTTTAGATTTTTGTCACGCCCACTTCCGCCCCCCTCAATTCGAAAAAAACGTATTATAAGAGCTACAGACTTGCCACACTTATCAGATTTGGTACACATAGAGTGTGCATGTGTGCGGACGCTTTCCAAAAATTTCATCGCGATCGAACCATAAACAAAGGAGATTTTAAGGAATGAATGACCAACAAATTCATAAGGGCTGAGCAGCATTAGAGCAACAACAACAGCAAGACTCGCTACGAGTGCGCGGGTTCAAATCTCGCTGCTGACAATTTAAATTTGAGTTTTATTTTTCAATTATTAATTAATTGTTGTTATTAGACTCTGTACTTTAGAAAAGTACATAGTCTTCTAAGTTTGACGAAAGCGATTTGTGAGTAACAGGCAGAAGGAGTCATCTCCGACCCTATAAAGTATATATATTCTTGATCAGCATCAACATCCGAGACGATATAGCCATGTCAGTCTGTCCGTCTGTCCGTCCGTATGAACACCTAGATCTCAGAGACTATTAGAGCTAGAGTTTTATAAATTTTTAAACAAAATTTTTTTAGTGTGCAGAGAGTTTATTTTTTTTTTTTTTTTTTCCCCCCCCCCCCCCCCCCCCTTTAAAAAAAAAAAGTATATTAAATAGTTACAGACTTTCCCCCCATACAAATTTTTTTAAACATAAGGTGTGGGTGTTTGCCGGACGTTTTCAAAAATTTCATCGCGATTGAACCATAAACAAAGGAGATTTTAAGGAATGAATGACCAACAAATTCATAAGGGCTGAGCAGCATTAGAGCAACAACAACAGCAAGAATCGCTACGAGTGCGCGGGTTCAAATCTGGCTGCTGACAATTTAAATTTGAGTTTTATTTTTCAATTATTAATTAAATGTTGTTATTAGACTCTGTACTTTAGAAAAGTACATAGTCTTCTAAGTTTGACGAAAGCGATTTGTGAGTAACAGGCAGAAGGAGTCATCTCCGACCCGAGCTAGAGTTACCAAATTTGGTGACAACACTCTTATAGTGTGCAGGTAGATCAAGTTTGTTTTAAATTTTTGCCACGCCCACTTCCGCCCCATCAATTCTTAAGGGCTGAGCAGCATTAGCATTTATTTTTCAATTATTAATTAATTGCTGTTATTAGACTCTATACTTTAGAAAAGTACATAGTCTTCTAAGTTTGACGAAAGCGATTTGTGAGTAACAGGCAGAAGGAGTCATCTCCGACCCTATAAAGAATATATATTCTTGATCAGCATCAACAGCCGAGACGATATAGCCGTGTCCGTCTGTCCGTCCGTATGAACACCTAGATCTCAGAGACTATAAGAGCTAGAGTTACCAAATTTGGTGACAACACTCTTATAGTGTGCAGGCAGATCAAGTTTGTTTTAGATTTTTGCCACGCCCACTTCCGCCCCCTCAATTCGAAAAAACGTATAATAAGAGCTACAGACTTGCCACACTTGGCACATTTGGTACACATAGAGTGTGCATGTGTGCGGACGCTTTCCAAAAATTTCATCGCGATTGAACCATAAACAAAGGAGATTTTAAGGAATGAATGACCAACAAATTCATAAGGGCTGAGCAGCATTAGAGCAACAACAACAGCAGGAATCGCTACGAGTGCGCGGGTTCAAATCTGGCTGCTGACAATTGAAATTTGAGTTTTATTTTTCAATTATTAATTAAATGTTGTTATTAGACTCTGTACTTTAGAAAAGTACATAGTCTTCTAAGTTTGACGAAAGCGATTTGTGAGTAACAGGCAGAAGGAGTCATCTCCGACCCGAGCTAGAGTTACCAAATTTGGTGACAACACTCTTATAGTGTGCAGGTAGATCAAGTTTGTTTTAAATTTTTGCCACGCCCACTTCCGCCCCATCAATTCTTAAGGGCTGAGCAGCATTAGCATTTATTTTTCAATTATTAATTAATTGCTGTTATTAGACTCTATACTTTAGAAAAGTACATAGTCTTCTAAGTTTGACGAAAGCGATTTGTGAGTAACAGGCAGAAGGAGTCATCTCCGCCCTATAAAGAATATATATTCTTGATCAGCATAAACAGCCGAGACGATATAGCCATGTCCGTCTGTCCGTCTGTCCGTCCGTATGAACACCTAGATCTCAGAGACTATAAGAGCTAGAGTTACCAAATTTGGTGACAACACTCTTATAGTGTGCAGGCAGATCAAGTTTGTTTTAGATTTTTGTCACGCCCACTTCCGCCCCCTCAATTCGAAAAAAACGTATTATAAGAGCTACAGACTTGCCACACTTATCAGATTTGGTACACATAGAGTGTGCATGTGTGCGGACGCTTTCCAAAAATTTCATCGCGATCGAACCATAAACAAAGGAGATTTTAAGGAATGAATGACCAACAAATTCATAAGGGCTGAGCAGCATTAGAGCAACAACAACAGCAAGACTCGCTACGAGTGCGCGGGTTCAAATCTCGCTGCTGACAATTTAAATTTGAGTTTTATTTTTCAATTATTAATTAATTGTTGTTATTAGACTCTGTACTTTAGAAAAGTACATAGTCTTCTAAGTTTGACGAAAGCGATTTGTGAGTAACAGGCAGAAGGAGTCATCTCCGACCCTATAAAGTATATATATTCTTGATCAGCATCAACATCCGAGACGATATAGCCATGTCAGTCTGTCCGTCTGTCCGTCCGTATGAACACCTAGATCTCAGAGACTATTAGAGCTAGAGTTACCAAATTTGGTGACAACACTCTTATAGTGTGCAGGCAGATCAAGTTTGTTTTAGATTTTTGCCACGCCCACTTCCGCCCCCTCAATTCGAAAAAGCGTATTATAAGAGCTACAGACTTGCCACACTTGGCACATTTCGTACACATAGAGTGTGCATGTGTGCGGACGCTTTCCAAAAATTTCATCGCGATTGAACCATAAACAAAGGAGATTTTAAGGAATGAATGACCAACAAATTCATAAGGGCTGAGCAGCATTAGAGCAACAACAACAGCAAGAATCGCTACGAGTGCGCGGGTTCAAATCTGGCTGCTGACAATTTAAATTTGAGTTTTATTTTTCAATTATTAATTAAATGTTGTTATTAGACTCTGTACTTTAGAAAAGTACATAGTCTTCTAAGTTTGACGAAACCGATTTGTGAGTAACAGGCAGAAGGAGTCATCTCCGACCCGAGCTAGAGTTACCAAATTTGGTGACAACACTCTTATAGTGTGCAGGTAGATCAAGTTTGTTTTAAATTTTTGCCACGCCCACTTCCGCCCCATCAATTCTTAAGGGCTGAGCAGCATTAGCATTTATTTTTCAATTATTAATTAATTGCTGTTATTAGACTCTATACTTTAGAAAAGTACATAGTCTTCTAAGTTTGACGAAAGCGATTTGTGAGTAACAGGCAGAAGGAGTCATCTCCGACCCTATAAAGAATATATATTCTTGATCAGCATCAACAGCCGAGACGATATAGCCATGTCCGTCTGTCCGTCCGTATGAACACCTAGATCTCAGAGACTATAAGAGCTAGAGTTACCAAATTTGGTGACAACACTCTTATAGTGTGCAGGCAGATCAAGTTTGTTTTAGATTTTTGCCACGCCCACTTCCGCCCCCCTCAATTCGAAAAAAACGTATAATAAGAGCTACAGACTTGCCACACTTGGCACATTTGGTACACATAGAGTGTGCATGTGTGCGGACGCTTTCCAAAAATTTCATCGCGATTGAACCATAAACAAAGGAGATTTTAAGGAATGAATGACCAACAAATTCATAAGGGCTGAGCAGCATTAGAGCAACAACAACAGCAAGAATCGCTACGAGTGCGCGGGTTCAAATCTGGCTGCTGACAATTTAAATTTGAGTTTTATTTTTCAATTATTAATTAAATGTTGTTATTAGACTCTGTACTTTAGAAAAGTACATAGTCTTCTAAGTTTGACGAAAGCGATTTGTGAGTAACAGGCAGAAGGAGTCATCTCCGACCCTATAAAGAATATATATTCTTGATCAGCATCAACAGCCGAGACGATATAGCCATGTCAGTCTGTCCGTCCGTATGAACACCTAGATCTCAGAGACTATTAGAGCTAGAGTTACTAAATTTGGTGACAACACTCTTATCGTGTGCAGGCAGATCAAGTTTGTTTTAAATTTTTGCCACGCCCACTTCCGCCCCCCTCAATTCGAAAAAAACGTATTATAAGAGCTACAGACTTGCCACACTTATCATGGTACACATAGAGTGTGCATGTGTGCGGACGCTTTCCAAAAATTTCATCGCGATCGAACCATAAACAAAGGAGATTTTAAGGAATGAATGACTAACAAATTCATAAGGGCTGAGCAGCATTAGAGCAACAACAACAGCAGGAATCGCTACGAGTGCGCGGGTTCAAATCTGGCTGCTGACAATTTAAATTTGAGTTTTATTTTTCAATTATTAATTAAATGTTGTTATTAGACTCTGTACTTTAGAAAAGTACATAGTCTTCTAAGTTTGACGAAAGCGATTTGTGAGTAACAGGCAGAAGGAGTCATCTCCGACCCGAGCTAGAGTTACCAAATTTGGTGACAACACTCTTATAGTGTGCAGGTAGATCAAGTTTGTTTTAAATTTTTGCCACGCCCACTTCCGCCCCCTCAATTCGAAAAAAACGTATTATAAGAGCTACAGACTTGCCACACTTATCAGATTTGGTACACATAGAGTGTGCATGTGTGCGGACGCTTTCCAAAAAATTTCATCGCGATCGAACCATAAACAAAGGAGATTTTAAGGAATGAATGACCAACAAATTCATAAGGGCTGAGCAGCATTAGAGCAACAACAACAGCAAGACTCGCTACGAGTGCGCGGGTTCAAATCTCGCTGCTGACAATTTAAATTTGAGTTTTATTTTTCAATTATTAATTAATTGTTGTTATTAGACTCTGTACTTTAGAAAAGTACATAGTCTTCTAAGACTCGCTACGAGTGCGCGGGTTCAAATCTCGCTGCTGACAATTTAAATTTGAGTTTTATTTTTCAATTATTAATTAATTGTTGTTATTAGACTCTGTACTTTAAAAAAGTACATAGTCTTCTAAGTTTGACGAAAGCGATTTGTGCGTAACAGGCAGAAGGAGTCATCTCCGACCCTATAAAGTATATATATTCTTGATCAGCATCAACAGCCGAGACGATACAGCCATGTTCGTCTGTCCGTCTGTCCGTCCGTATGAACACCTAGATCTCAGAGACTATAAGAGCTAGAGTTACCAAATTTGGTGACAACACTCTTATAGTGTGCAGGCAGATCAATTTTTTTTTAGATTTTTGCCACGCCCACTTCCGCCCCCTCAATTCGAAAAAAGCGTATTATAAGAGCTACAGACTTGCCACACTTGGCAGATTTAGTATACATAGAGTGTGCATGTGTGCGGACGCTTTCCGAAAATTTCATCGCGATCGAACCATAAACAAAGGAGATTTTAAGGAATGAATGACCAACAAATTCATAAGGGCTGAGCAGCATTAGAGCAACAACAACAGCAAGACTCGCTACGAGTGCGCGGGTTCAAATCTCGCTGCTGACAATTTAAATTTGAGTTTTATTTTTCAATTATTAATTAATTGTTGTTATTAGACTCTGTACTTTAGAAAAGTACATAGTCTTCTAAGACTACGAGTGCGCGGGTTCAAATCTCGCTGCTGACAATTTAAATTTGAGTTTTATTTTTCAATTATTAATTAATTGTTGTTATTAGACTCTGTACTTTAAAAAAGTACATAGTCTTCTAAGTTTGACGAAAGCGATTTGTGCGTAACAGGCAGAAGGAGTCATCTCCGACCCTATAAAGTATATATATTCTTGATCAGCATCAACAGCCGAGACGATACAGCCATGTTCGTCTGTCCGTCTGTCCGTCCGTATGAACACCTAGATCTCAGAGACTATAAGAGCTAGAGTTACCAAATTTGGTGACAACACTCTTATAGTGTGCAGGCAGATCAAATTTTTTTTTAGATTTTTGCCACGCCCACTTCCGCCCCCTCAATTCGAAAAAAGCGTATTATAAGAGCTACAGACTTGCCACACTTGGCAGATTTAGTATACATAGAGTGTGCATGTGTGCGGACGCTTTCCGAAAATTTCATCGCGATCGAACCATAAACAAAGGAGATTTTAAGGAATGAATGACCAACAAATTCATAAGGGCTGAGTAGCATTGGAGCAACAGCAACAGCAAGACTCGCTACGAGTGCGCGGGTTCAAATCTCGCTGCTGACAATTTAAATTTGAGTTTTATTTTTCAATTATTAATTAATTGTTGTTATTAGACTCTGTACTTTAGAAAAGTACATAGTCTTCTAAGTTTGACGAAAGCGATTTGTGAGTAACAGGCAGAAGGAGTCATCTCCGACCCTATAAAGAATATATATTCTTGATCAGCATCAACAGCCGAGACGATATAGCCATGTCCGTCTGTCCGTCTGTCCGTCCGTATGAACACCTAGATCTCAGAGACTATAAGAGCTAGAGTTACCAAATTTGGTGACAACACTCTTATAGTGTGCAGGCAGATCAAGTTTGTTTTAGATTTTTGCCACGCCCACTTCCGCCCCCCTCAATTCGAAAAAAACGTATTATAAGAGCTACAGACTTGCCACACTTGGCAGATTTGGTACACATAGAGTGTGCATGTGTGCGGACGCTTTCCAAAAATTTCATCGCGATCGAACCATAAACAAAGGAGATTTTAAGGAATGAATGACCAACAAATTCATAAGGGCTGAGCAGCATTAGAGCAACAACAACAGCAAGACTCGCTACGAGTGCGCGGGTTCAAATCTCGCTGCTGACAATTTAAATTTGAGTTTTATTTTTCAATTATTAATTAATTGTTGTTATTAGACTCTGTACTTTAGAAAAGTACATAGTCTTCTAAGTTTGACGAAAGCGATTTGTGAGTAACAGGCAGAAGGAGTCATCTCCGACCCTATAAAGTATATATATTCTTGATCAGCATCAACATCCGAGACGATATAGCCATGTCAGTCTGTCCGTCTGTCCGTCCGTATGAACACCTAGATCTCAGAGACTATTAGAGCTAGAGTTACCAAATTTGGTGACAACACTCTTATAGTGTGCAGGCAGATCAAGTTTGTTTTAGATTTTTGCCACGCCCACTTCCGCCCCCCTCAATTCGAAAAAAAGCGTATTATAAGAGCTACAGACTTGCCACACTTGGCAGATTTGGTACACATAGAGTGTGCATGTGTGCGGACGCTTTCCAAAAATTTCATCGCGATCGAACCATAAACAAAGGAGATTTTAAGGAATGAATGACCAACAAATTCATAAGGGCTGAGCAGCATTAGAGCAACAACAACAGCAAGACTCGCTACGAGTGCGCGGGTTCAAATCTCGCTGCTGACAATTTAAATTTGAGTTTTATTTTTCAATTATTAATTAAATGTTGTTATTAGACTCTGTACTTTAGAAAAGTACATAGTCTTCTAAGTTTGACGAAAGCGATTTGTGAGTAACAGGCAGAAGGAGTCATCTCCGACCCGAAATACAACACTATGTGCGGTGTCAAGTTGATTTGCCACGCCCACTTCGCCCCAATTTACGAGCATCATTTACATTTATTTTTCAATTATTAATTAATTTGCTGTTATTAGACTCTATACTTTAGAAAAAGTACATAGTCTTCTAAGTTTGACGAAAGCGATTTGTGAGTAACAGGCAGAAGGAGTCATCTCCGACCCTATAAAGAATATATATTCTTGATCAGCATCAACAGCCGAGACGATATAGCCATGTCCGTCTGTCCGTCTGTCCGTCCGTATGAACACCTAGATCTCAGAGACTATAAGAGCTAGAGTTACCAAATTTGGTGACAACACTCTTATAGTGTGCAGGCAGATCAAGTTTGTTTTAGATTTTTGCCACGCCCACTTCCGCCCCCTCAATTCGAAAAAAGCGTATTATAAGAGCTACAGACTTGCCACACTTGGCAGATTTGGTACACATAGAGTGTGCATGTGTGCGGACGCTTTCCAAAAATTTCATCGCGATCGAACCATAAACAAAGGAGATTTTAAGGAATGAATGACCAACAAATTCATAAGGGCTGAGCAGCATTAGAGCAACAACAACAGCAAGACTCGCTACGAGTGCGCGGGTTCAAATCTCGCTGCTGACAATTTAAATTTGAGTTTTATTTTTCAATTATTAATTAAATGTTGTTATTAGACTCTGTACTTTAGAAAAGTACATAGTCTTCTAAGTTTGACGAAAGCGATTTGTGAGTAACAGGCAGAAGGAGTCATCTCCGACCCGATAAACCAAACAAAGCTAGAGTTACCAAATTTGGTGACAACACTCTTATAGTGTGCAGGTAGATCAAGTTTGTTTTAGATTTTTGCCACGCCCACTTCCGCCCCCTCAATTCGAAAAAACGTATTATAAGAGCTACAGACTTGCCACACTTGGCAGATTTGGTACACATAGAGTGTGCATGTGTGCGGACGCTTTCCAAAAATTTCATCGCGATCGAACCATAAACAAAGGAGATTTTAAGGAATGAATGACCAACAAATTCATAAGGGCTGAGCAGCATTAGAGCAACAACAACAGCAAGACTCGCTACGAGTGCGCGGGTTCAAATCTCGCTGCTGACAATTTAAATTTGAGTTTTATTTTTCAATTATTAATTAATTGTTGTTATTAGACTCTGTACTTTAGAAAAGTACATAGTCTTCTAAGTTTGACGAAAGCGATTTGTGAGTAACAGGCAGAAGGAGTCATCTCCGACCCTATAAAGTATATATATTCTTGATCAGCATCAACATCCGAGACGATATAGCCATGTCAGTCTGTCCGTCTGTCCGTCCGTATGAACACCTAGATCTCAGAGACTATTAGAGCTAGAGTTACCAAATTTGGTGACAACACTCTTATAGTGTGCAGGCAGATCAAGTTTGTTTTTAGATTTTTGCCACGCCCACTTCCGCCCCCCTCAATTCGAAAAAGCGTATTATAAGAGCTACAGACTTGCCACACTTGGCAGATTTGGTACACATAGAGTGTGCATGTGTGCGGACGCTTTCCAAAAATTTCATCGCGATTGAACCATAAACAAAGGAGATTTTAAGGAATGAATGACCAACAAATTCATAAGGGCTGAGCAGCATTAGAGCAACAACAACAGCAAGAATCGCTACGAGTGCGCGGGTTCAAATCTGGCTGCTGACAATTTAAATTTGAGTTTTATTTTTCAATTATTAATTAAATGTTGTTATTAGACTCTGTACTTTAGAAAAGTACATAGTCTTCTAAGTTTGACGAAACCGATTTGTGAGTAACAGGCAGAAGGAGTCATCTCCGACCCGAGCTAGAGTTACCAAATTTGGTGACAACACTCTTATAGTGTGCAGGTAGATCAAGTTTGTTTTAAATTTTTTGCCACGCCCACTTCCGCCCCATCAATTCTTAAGGGCTGAGCAGCATTAGCATTTATTTTTCAATTATTAATTAATTGCTGTTATTAGACTCTATACTTTAGAAAAGTACATAGTCTTCTAAGTTTGACGAAAGCGATTTGTGAGTAACAGGCAGAAGGAGTCATCTCCGACCCTATAAAGAATATATATTCTTGATCAGCATCAACAGCCGAGACGATATAGCCATGTCAGTCTGTCCGTCCGTATGAACACCTAGATCTCAGAGACTATTAGAGCTAGAGTTACTAAATTTGGTGACAACACTCTTATCGTGTGCAGGCAGATCAAGTTTGTTTTAAATTTTTGCCACGCCCACTTCCGCCCCCTCAATTCGAAAAAAACGTATTATAAGAGCTACAGACTTGCCACACTTATCATGGTACACATAGAGTGTGCATGTGTGCGGACGCTTTCCAAAAATTTCATCGCGATCGAACCATAAACAAAGGAGATTTTAAGGAATGAATGACTAACAAATTCATAAGGGCTGAGCAGCATTAGAGCAACAACAACAGCAGGAATCGCTACGAGTGCGCGGGTTCAAATCTGGCTGCTGACAATTTAAATTTGAGTTTTATTTTTCAATTATTAATTAAATGTTGTTATTAGACTCTGTACTTTAGAAAAGTACATAGTCTTCTAAGTTTGACGAAAGCGATTTGTGAGTAACAGGCAGAAGGAGTCATCTCCGACCCTATAAAGAATATATATTCTTGATCAGCATCAACAGCCGAGACGATATAGCCATGTCAGTCTGTCCGTCCGTATGAACACCTAGATCTCAGAGACTATTAGAGCTAGAGTTACTAAATTTGGTGACAACACTCTTATCGTGTGCAGGCAGATCAAGTTTGTTTTAAATTTTTGCCACGCCCACTTCCGCCCCCCTCAATTCGAAAAAAACGTATTATAAGAGCTACAGACTTGCCACACTTATCATGGTACACATAGAGTGTGCATGTGTGCGGACGCTTTCCAAAAATTTCATCGCGATCGAACCATAAACAAAGGAGATTTTAAGGAATGAATGACTAACAAATTCATAAGGGCTGAGCAGCATTAGAGCAACAACAACAGCAGGAATCGCTACGAGTGCGCGGGTTCAAATCTGGCTGCTGACAATTTAAATTTGAGTTTTATTTTTCAATTATTAATTAAATGTTGTTATTAGACTCTGTACTTTAGAAAAGTACATAGTCTTCTAAGTTTGACGAAAGCGATTTGTGAGTAACAGGCAGAAGGAGTCATCTCCGACCCGAGCTAGAGTTACCAAATTTGGTGACAACACTCTTATAGTGTGCAGGTAGATCAAGTTTGTTTTAAATTTTTGCCACGCCCACTTCCGCCCCCTCAATTCGAAAAAAACGTATTATAAGAGCTACAGACTTGCCACACTTATCAGATTTGGTACACATAGAGTGTGCATGTGTGCGGACGCTTTCCAAAAATTTCATCGCGATCGAACCATAAACAAAGGAGATTTTAAGGAATGAATGACCAACAAATTCATAAGGGCTGAGCAGCATTAGAGCAACAACAACAGCAAGACTCGCTACGAGTGCGCGGGTTCAAATCTCGCTGCTGACAATTTAAATTTGAGTTTTATTTTTCAATTATTAATTAATTGTTGTTATTAGACTCTGTACTTTAGAAAAGTACATAGTCTTCTAAGACTCGCTACGAGTGCGCGGGTTCAAATCTCGCTGCTGACAATTTAAATTTGAGTTTTATTTTTCAATTATTAATTAATTGTTGTTATTAGACTCTGTACTTTAAAAAAGTACATAGTCTTCTAAGTTTGACGAAAGCGATTTGTGCGTAACAGGCAGAAGGAGTCATCTCCGACCCTATAAAGTATATATATTCTTGATCAGCATCAACAGCCGAGACGATACAGCCATGTTCGTCTGTCCGTCTGTCCGTCCGTATGAACACCTAGATCTCAGAGACTATAAGAGCTAGAGTTACCAAATTTGGTGACAACACTCTTATAGTGTGCAGGCAGATCAATTTTTTTTTAGATTTTTGCCACGCCCACTTCCGCCCCCTCAATTCGAAAAAAGCGTATTATAAGAGCTACAGACTTGCCACACTTGGCAGATTTAGTATACATAGAGTGTGCATGTGTGCGGACGCTTTCCGAAAATTTCATCGCGATCGAACCATAAACAAAGGAGATTTTAAGGAATGAATGACCAACAAATTCATAAGGGCTGAGTAGCATTGGAGCAACAGCAACAGCAAGACTCGCTACGAGTGCGCGGGTTCAAATCTCGCTGCTGACAATTTAAATTTGAGTTTTATTTTTCAATTATTAATTAAATGTTGTTATTAGACTCTGTACTTTAGAAAAGTACATAGTCTTCTATGTTTGACGAAAGCGATTTGTGAGTAACAGGCAGAAGGAGTCATCTCCGACCCGAGCTAGAGTTACCAAATTTGGTGACAACACTCTTATAGTGTGCAGGTAGATCAAGTTTGTTTTAAATTTTTGCCACGCCCACTTCCGCCCCATCAATTCTTAAGGGCTGAGCAGCATTAGCATTTATTTTTCAATTATTAATTAATTGCTGTTATTAGACTCTATACTTTAGAAAAGTACATAGTCTTCTAAGTTTGACGAAAGCGATTTGTGAGTAACAGGCAGAAGGAGTCATCTCCGACCCTATAAAGAATATATATTCTTGATCAGCGTCAACAGCCGAGACGATATAGCCATGTCCGTCTGTCCGTCCGTATGAACACCTAGATCTCAGAGACTATAAGAGCTAGAGTTACCAAATTTGGTGACAACACTCTTATAGTGTGCAGGCAGATCAAGTTTGTTTTAGATTTTTGCCACGCCCACTTCCGCCCCCTCAATTCGAAAAAAACGTATAATAAGAGCTACAGACTTGCCACACTTGGCACATTTGGTACACATAGAGTGTGCATGTGTGCGGACGCTTTCCAAAAATTTCATCGCGATTGAACCATAAACAAAGGAGATTTTAAGGAATGAATGACCAACAAATTCATAAGGGCTGAGCAGCATTAGAGCAACAACAACAGCAGGAATCGCTACGAGTGCGCGGGTTCAAATCTGGCTGCTGACAATTTAAATTTGAGTTTTATTTTTCAATTATTAATTAAATGTTGTTATTAGACTCTGTACTTTAGAAAAGTACATAGTCTTCTAAGTTTGACGAAAGCGATTTGTGAGTAACAGGCAGAAGGAGTCATCTCCGACCCTATAAAGAATATATATATTCTTGATCAGCATCAACATCCGAGACGATATAGCCATGTCAGTCTGTCCGTCTGTCCGTCCGTATGAACACCTAGATCTCAGAGACTATTAGAGCTAGAGTTACCAAATTTGGTGACAACACTCTTATAGTGTGCAGGCAGATCAAGTTTGTTTTAGATTTTTGCCACGCCCACTTCCGCCCCCTCAATTCGAAAAAAACGTATTATAAGAGCTACAGACTTGCCACACTTATCAGATTTGGTACACATAGAGTGTGCATGTGTGCGGACGCTTTCCGAAAATTTCATCGCGATCGAACCATAAACAAAGGAGATTTTAAGGAATGAATGACCAACAAATTCATAAGGGCTGAGCAGCATTAGAGCAACAACAACAGCAAGACTCGCTACGAGTGCGCGGGTTCAAATCTCGCTGCTGACAATTTAAATTTGAGTTTTATTTTTCAATTATTAATTAATTGTTGTTATTAGACTCTGTACTTTAGAAAAGTACATAGTCTTCTAAGACTCGCTACGAGTGCGCGGGTTCAAATCTCGCTGCTGACAATTTAAATTTGAGTTTTATTTTTCAATTATTAATTAATTGTTGTTATTAGACTCTGTCCTTTAAAAAAGTACATAGTCTTCTAAGTTTGACGAAAGCGATTTGTGCGTAACAGGCAGAAGGAGTCATCTCCGACCCTATAAAGTATATATATTCTTGATCAGCATCAACAGCCGAGACGATACAGCCATGTTCGCTGTCCGTCTGTCCGTCCGTATGAACACCTAGATCTCAGAGACTATAAGAGCTAGAGTTACCAAATTTGGTGACAACACTCTTATAGTGTGCAGGCAGATCAATTTTTTTTTAGATTTTTGCCACGCCCACTTCCGCCCCCTCAATTCGAAAAAAGCGTATTATAAGAGCTACAGACTTGCCACACTTGGCAGATTTAGTATACATAGAGTGTGCATGTGTGCGGACGCTTTCCGAAAATTTCATCGCGATCGAACCATAAACAAAGGAGATTTTTAAGGAATGAATGACCAACAAATTCATAAGGGCTGAGTAGCATTGGAGCAA
>JAEIFK010000673.1:0-38539 GCA_018901825.1 Drosophila funebris | reverse complement strand
CAGACTGACAGTCGGACAGACGGACATGGCTATATCGTCTCGGCTGTTGATGCTGATCAAGAATATATATACTTTATAGGGTCGGAGATGACTGCTTCTGCCTGTTACGCACAAATCGCTTTCGTCAAACTTAGAAGACTATGTACTTTTTTAAAGTACAGAGTCTAATAACTACAATTAATTAATAATTGAAAAATAAAACTCAAATTTAAATTGTCAGCAGCGAGATTTGAACCCGCGCACTCGTAGCGAGTCTTGCTGTTGTTGTTGCTCTAATGCTGCTCAGCCCTTATGAATTTGTTGGTCATTCATTCCTTAAAATCTCCTTTGTTTATGGTTCTATCGCGATTAAATTTTCGGAAAGCGTCCGCACACATGCACACTCTATGTGTGCCAAATCTGCCAAGTGTGGCAAGTCTGTAGCTCTTATAATACAATTTTTTTCGATCGCTTTCGTCAAACTTAGAAGACTATGTACTTTTTTTAAAGTACAGAGTCTAAAAACAAACTCATTCGCAAACCGAAAAAATTTTAAAAGAAGTGGAATTTTAAAGCTGCAGCCTTGAGATTGGGCTTTATTATTATATGCATAAAATAAATGACATAAAGTGACTAAGTTAAAAGAAAACCCATTCAAAATCCGCAGAAATCTTTATTCAAGAGCATTTTTAAGGCTACATCCTTGAATCTTGACATACTTATTGTGTGCTGTACATAACATCGGTTTGTAATTAGCAAAGATAAAGAAAATTTAGCGACAATTTCAAATCTTCAGAACTGATAATTGGATCGGTTGTTACTAACAGATGATAAATGAGATAAGGTGACTTTATTAAAAAAAACAAACTCATTCGCAAACCGAAAAAATTTTAAACAAGTGCAAATTTAGAGCTATAGCCTTGAGATTGGGGTTATTAATATATGCATAAAATAAATGACATAAAGTGACTAAGTTAATAGAAAACCCATTCAAAATCCGCAGAAATCTTTATTCAAGAGCATTTTTTGAGGCTACATCCTTGAAACTTGTGCTGTAAACAAGAGCAATTTTAGAGCTACAGCCTTGAGACTTGGCATTAATGATATATACATATGATAAATAACATTAAGTAACTAAGCAAAAAGAAACCCCATTTAAAATCGGCAGAAATCTTTTTTGAAGAGCTTTTTTAAAGCTACATCCTTGAAACTTGGAATACTTATTGTGTGCTGTACTAGGGACGTATACTAAAAATGTAATCCCTATCGGTTTGTAAAAAGCAAAGATAAAGGAAATTTAGCGACAACTTCAAATCTTCAGAATTGGCAATTCGATCGGTTATTACTTATAGAAGGTAAATGAGATATGGCGACTTTATTAAAAAAAAAACAAACTCATTCGCAAACCGAAAAAATTTTTAAAAGAAGTGGAATTTTAAAGCTGTAGCCTTGAGATTGGGCTTTATTATTATATGCATAAGTTAAAAGAAAACACATTCAAAATCCGCAGAAATCTTTATTCCAGAGCATTTTTAAGGCGACATCCTTGAAACTTGGCATACTTATTGTGTGCTGTACATAACATATTGTTTAAATGACATAAAGTGACTAAGTTAAAAGAAAATCCATTCAAAATCCGCAGAAATCTTTATTCAAGAGCATTTTTGAGGCTACATCCTTGAAACTTGGCATACTTATTATGTGCTGTACTAGAGACGTATACTAAAAATTTCATCACTATCGGTTTGTAATTAGCAAAGATAAAGAAAATTTAGCGACAACTTCAAATCCTCAGAACTGGCAATTGGATCGGTTATTACTAAGAGATGATAAATGAGATAAGGTGACTTTAATAAAAAAACAACCTCATTCGCAAACCGAAAAAATTTTAAACAAGTGCAAATTTAGAGCTACAGCCTTGATATTGGGCTGTATTAATATATGCATAAAATAAATGACAAAGTGACTAAGTTAACAGAAAACCCATTCAAAATCCGCAGAAATCTTTATTCAAGAGCATTTTTTAAGGCTACAATCATGAAACTTTGCATACTTATTGTGTGCTGTACAAGGGACATATACTAACAAGCGGAGCGCGCGCGACAGTATAAAACCCTGTGCAGTTTTATAAATTAAGTATTTTGATTATAATAGAAATAAGAACGTAGCAGGTGTTTATTGAAGAATACTCTTTTGAAACTCTCATTTAGCATATGATTTCTGTGCTTGCTTATATCAACAAGCTTTCAAATTTATATAGATATTCAATCAAAAGCTGAGTGTTGCGACACTTAATTTACTTATGCTTGTGTCGTAGTAGTTCGATATCTCGCTCGCACAAATATGCACACATGGTAAGCAGACGCATGTATCACAGTCGTTCGCTGTCTCGCTCGCACACATGTGCTGCCTGCTGCTCAACGATTCAATGGAAAAAAAAATAACTTTAATTTCTTTGCTGATTTTCTGTCTTATTTATAAACCGATCTTGATGAAACTTTCAGCGTTCCTTCTATATATCATTCTTAACGCACTTGTTAAGTTAGAAGTGCCTACGTTGAGAAATGTGGCCATAATACGTTTTTTTTTAATTGCGGGGGTGAGGGAAAGATATCGAAAATCTAACATAAGATCGATCTGGAGAGGGTATACAGGAACCTTCATGCCAAATTTGGTGTCTCTAGCTCTTATAGTTGCTGAGATCGACGCGTTCATACAGACAGACGGACAGACGGACAGACAGACGGACATGGCTCAATCGACTCGGCTATTGATACTGATTAAGAATATATATACTTTATAGGGTCGGAGATGCCTCCTTCTGCCTGTTACATACATTTGCACAAAATTATAATACCCCTTTTTGCCCATTTTTAATGGGCACAGGATATAAAAATTTCATCACTATCGGTTTGTAATTAGCAAAGATAAAGGAAATTTAGCGAGAACTTCAAAATTTCAGAATTGGCAATTGGATCGTTTATTACTTAGAGAAGATAAATTAGATGAGGTAACTTTATTAAAAACACAAACTCATTCGCAAACCGAAAAAATTTTAAACAAGTGCAATTTTAGAGCTACAGCCTTGAGATTGGGGTTATTAATATATGCATAAAATAAATGACATAAAGTGACTAAGTTAATAGAAAACCCATTCAAAATCCGCAGAAATCTTTATTCAAGAGCATTTTTGAGGCTACATCCTTGAAACTTGGCATACTTATTGTGTGCTGTACACAAGAGCAATTTTAGAGCTACAGCCTTGAGACTTGGCATTAATGATATATACATATGATAAATAACATTAAGTGACTAAGCAAAAAGAAACCCCATTTAAAATCGGCAGAAATCTTTTTTGAAGAGCTTTTTTAAAGCTACATCCTTGAAACTTGGAAAACTTATTGTGTGCTGTACTAGGGACGTATACTAAAAATGTAATCCCTATCGGTTTGTAAAAAGCAAAGATAAAGGAAATTTAGCGACAACTTCAAATCTTCAGAATTGGCAATTCGATCGGTTATTACTTATAGAAGGTAAATGAGATATGGCGACTTTATTAAAAAAAAACGAACTCATTCGCAAACCGAAAAAATTTTATAAGAAGTGGAATATTAAAGCTGTAGCCTTGAGATTGGGCTTTATTATTATATGCATAAGTTAAAAGAAAACACATTCAAAATACGCAGAAATCTTTATTCAAGAGCATTTTTAAGGCGACATCCTTGAAACTTGGCAGACTTATTGTGTGCTGTACTAGGGACGTATACTAAAAATTTCATCACTATCGGTTTGTAATTAGCAAAGATAAAGAAAATTTAGCGACAACTTCAAATCTTCATAATTTCCAATTGGATCGGTAATTACTTAGAGAAGATAAATGAGATATGGTGACTTTATTGAAAAAAACAAGCGGATCAGTCGAGGCGCATGCGACAGTATAGTACCTTGCATCAGTATTTACAACTGAAGGAGGGTAAGACTACAGTCGACCGCAGTCGACAGTGGGAGACTCTGTACTTTTCGTGAGGGCTCAAAATAGAAGGAGGCTTGGGAAAAATTAAAAAAAGAAAATTATAAGCTGACTTTGTAGTTTGGAACCCCAGACCTGTCGCTTGCAAATCCCACGTCTTCTAAGTTGAGCTACTGACTTATGAGCTTCACAGCCAGCAATTAGCATTTGACAAATATGTACATAAATTCGAATTTCTAACTACATTTTATTATTTACATTTCTTAAAGATTTTTCTACTTTCTGACAAATTATGCAGAATTTATAATATATATTTAAATCAAATAACAACAATTAAATAATAATTGAAAAATAAAACTCAAAATTAAATTGTCAGCAGCGAGATTTGAACCCGCGCACTCGTAGCGAGTCTTGCTGTTGTTGTTGCTCTAATGCTGCTCAGCCCTTATGAATTTGTTGGTCATTCATTCCTTAAAATCTCCTTTGCTTATGGTTCTACCGCGATGAAATTTTCGGAAAGAGTCCGCACACATGCACACTCTATGTGTACCAAATCTGCCAAGTGTGGCAAGTCTGTAGCTCTTATAATACGTTTTTTTCGATTTGCGGGGGCGGAAGTGGGCGTGGCAAAAATCTAAAACAAACTTGATCTGGCTGCACACTATAATGCTTCGGCCACGCATTGAGCGATGAGCGACTGAGCGACGTTAATGAGCGATCGCTTTGAGTGAGGTGGCCACGCACTGAGCGACATCACTCGAGTTGATTAGTTGTAAAAATGCCTTATTCTAGAGAGGTTCTACGAAATCTGTTTGAAAGCCGTTATAGTAAATATAGGCAATTAAAAAGAATACAAATTCGTAGGTTTGGCGTTCATCCTATAAATCGATTGAGAAATGAGTATGGCGAGTTTCATCACTTATACAGAAATCTTAGAAACCATCCAGATCGATTTTGGCAATACATGTCAATCGATTCATTTGACTTGCTGTTAAGTACAATTGAAAATGAAATAAGTAAACCGAGATCAACAATTTCTGCTGAAGAACGATTGGTTTTATTATTAAGGTAAGTGTATGTAAGTGTGTGTAAGTAAATAAGTATATTATAATACTGATGATAATTTAAGTAGTAGTTTAATGTAATATTTATTCCTTATTTTTAAGCTTAGCAATTATTATATTTTGTATTTCATTTCTAATCTCCAACTTTTCGATGTCAGTAAATTTTTTTTAAAAAAAGGCAAAAGTGATTTAAAAAATATTGAATCTTCGTTTTTGTTTTCTTCATCTGTTTGTTGTTCTTTTCCGATTTGATTTCTCAACATTTCCAGTCGCTCTTTTTCTATCTCCAAGAATTCGGTTTCCATATTAATTTTTCTTTTTCTCGGCGTAGATTTTGCGACTGTACTTGTAGATGGTGTTGACATCTCAGACATATTGCTTTCATCTTCCTGAAGCATATCTGAAAGCATGTCATTCATGCTTTCATCGTCCTGCTGCAAATTGCCCTCAGTCGGATCTGGAGCAACTGTCTTTTTAAGAAAGACATCAGCTCCAAGTATGGCCATTTAACATTAAATGTTTGAGCTTCGGATCCTGATGGTAGGCGTGGTAGTTTTTGCCATGTCCTTCTATATGTATCCTTTAAATTTTTCCATTTGGCCTTTGCTGCAGCTCCTAAAAATTAGATTTTATATATATGTATATTGTTCATAACAATTAGTTTTTATTAATAATTTTATTTTACATTATATTAGTTTTATTTTATTAAGCACATATTTTTATTTTTAGGTACCTTGCTACAGGTCATTCATTTCGTAACTTGGCATTTGCTTTTCGATTGGGAAGAAGCACTGTTAGCAACATTATATGCGAAACAAGCATTATAATTTGGAAATCACTCGTAAAGGAATATATGCCAACACCAACAACTGACATACTTCAAAAAGTTACGGAAGATTATTATAGGCCTTGGAAGTTTCCAAACTGTCTGGGTAGCATTGACGGAACAAATTAAGTGCCCAGCTCATACTGGATCACATTATTTTAATTATTTGCATTATTTTTCAATTGTTTTGCAAGGAGTAGCAGATGCTGACAAAAAATGTATAACAATTGAAGTGGGTGGCAGAGGAAAGCAAAGCGATGGTGGCACATTTTGTGGCTCCAATTTGTTTAGATTGCTGGAAGCAGGCAAATTCAATGATCCACCACCACAAGCACTACCAGGCTCAAATATCATTTTGCCAAACTTTTTAATTGGAGATGAAGCCTACCCACTTAAAAATTATTTAATGAGACCATATCCTCGAAAAAGTTAAATGCCAAAACTGAAAAGTACAATGAAAGATTATCAATCGCCAGAAAGTGCATTGAATGTGCTTTTGGTATTTTAACTAAGAAATGGCGAATTTTACAAAAAGATATTGAGACAAAACCTAGCACAGCAATTCACATTATAAAATGTGCTTGCATTTTACATAATTATGTAAGAGAACGTGATGGGGACAGTGATCTGGACTACATAAATACGACAGCAGAAATTAATAACGGAATAGTTGCTTCAAGAAATGTGGATATTCTTGAAGAACAGTCACATTGCAATAGAAGCAGTCAGTCAGCAATGAATGTTAGAAATTTCATTTGATTAAATAATGATACTTTAAGTAAATATATATATTCATATACACATATTAATTATAACTTTACTTACGTTGTTATTGTATATTCTACATAACTTATACAAAATAAAAAGCTTACCTGTACAGTTACAAATAACTCCTACTACATTCCATTGCTTATCAGTAGTATTTTTATTTTTGTACTCTTTATGGGTGTCGTTCCATAAAACGGTTCGGCTTTGAACAGCCGAAATTAAAGTTTCCGCGGATATTTTTTGCATTGTTTGCATTTCGTCGCTCAGCTATGCACTAAAAATTAAAACCAATTCTAGCGCTGAGCGACGTCGCTCTGACGCTCAAGAACTTCGCTCGTCGCTCAGTGGCTGCGTGGCCACTCCAATGGTGTCTCATAAGCTTAAATACTTTACGTCGCTCGAGAGAGCATCGCTCAGTCGCTCATCGCTCAATGCGTGGCCGAAGCCTAAGAGTGTTGTCACCAAATTTGGTTACTCTAGCTCTTATAATCTCTGAGATCTAGGTGTTCATACGGACGAACAGATGGACAGACGGACATGGCTATATCGTCTCAGCTGTTGATGCTGATCAAGAATATATATACTTTATAGGGTCGGAGATGACTCCTTCTGCCTGTTACGCACAAATCGCTTTCGTCAAACTTAGAAGACTATGTACTTTTTTAAAGTACAGAGTCTAAAAACAAACTCATTCGCAAAACGAAAAAATTTTAAAAGAAGTGGAATTTTAAAGATGCAGCCTTGAGATTGGGCTTTATTATTATATGCATAAAATAAATGACATAAAGTGACTAAGTTAAAAGAAAACCCATTCAAAATCCGCAGAAATCTTTATTCAAGAGCATTTTTAAGGCTACATCCTTGAACCTTGGCATACTTATTATGTGCTGTACATAACATCGGTTTGTAATTAGCAAAGATAAAGAAAATTTAGCGACAACTTCAAATCTTCAGAACTGACAATTGGATCGGTTGTTACTAAGAGATGATAAATGAGATAAGGTGACTTTATTAAAAAAACAAACTCATTCGCAAACCGAAAAAATTTTAAACAAGTGCAAATTTAGAGCTATAGCCTTGAGATTGGGGTTATTAATATATGCATAAAATAAATGACATAAAGTGACTAAGTTAATAGAAAACCCATTCAAAATCCGCAGAAATCTTTATTCAAGAGCATTTTTGAGGCTACATCCTTGAAACTTGGCATACTTATTGTGTGCTGTAAACAAGAGCAATTTTAGAGCTACAGCCTTGAGACTTGGCATTAATGATATATACATATGATAAATAACATTAAGTGACTAATCAAAAAGAAACCCCATTTAAAATCGGCAGAAATCTTTTTTGAAGAGCTTTTTTAAAGCTACATCCTTGAAACTTGGAATACTTATTGTGTGCTGTACTAGGGACGTATACTAAAAATGTAATCCTTATCGGTTTGTAAAAAGCAAAGATAAAGGAAATTTAGCGACAACTTCAAATCTTCAGAATTGGCAATTCGATCGGTTATTACTTATAGAAGGTAAATGAGATATGGCGACTTTATTAAAAAAAAAAAACAAACTCATTCGCAAACCGAAAAAATTTTAAAAGAAGTGGAATTTTAAAGCTGTAGCCTTGAGATTGGGCTTTATTATTATATGCATAAGTTAAAAGAAAACACATTCAAAATCCGCAGAAATCTTTATTCCAGAGCATTTTTAAGGCGACATCCTTGAAACTTGGCATACTTATTGTGTGCTGTACATAACATATTGTTTAAATGACATAAAGTGACTAAGTTAAAAGAAAACCCATTCAAAATCCGCAGAAATCTTTATTCAAGAGTATTTTTGAGGCTACATCCTTGAAACTTGGCATACTTATTATGTGCTGTACATAACATCGGTTTGTAATTAGCAAAGATAATGAAAATTTAGCGACAACTTCAAATCTTCAGAACTGGCAATTGGATCGGTTATTACTAAGAGATGATAAATGAGATAAGGTGACTTTAATAAAAAAACAACCTCATTCGCAAACCGAAAAAAATTTTAAAACAAGTGCAAATTTAGAGCTACAGCCTTGATATTGGGCTTTATTAATATATGCATAAAATAAATGACAAAGTGACTAAGTTAAAAGGAAACCCATTGAAAATCCGCAGAAATCTTTATTCAAGAGCATTTTTAAGGCGACATCCTTGAAACTTGGCATACTTATTGTGTGCTGTACTAGGGACGTATACTAAAAATTTCATCGCTATCGGTTTGTAATTAGCAAAGATAAAGTGAATTTAGCGACAACTTCAAATCTTCATAATTTCCAATTGGATCGGTAATTACTTAGAGAAGATAAATGAGATATGGTGACTTTATTGAAAAAAACAAGCGGATCAGTCGAGGCGCATGCGACAGTATAGTACCTTGCATCAGTATTTACAACTGAAGGAGGGTAAGACTACAGTCGACCGCAGTCGACAGTGGGAGACTCTGTACTTTTCGTGAGGGCTCAAAATAGAAGGAGGCTTGGGAAAAATTAAAAAAAGAAAATTATAAGCTGACTTTGTAGTTTGGAACCCCAGACCTGTCGCTTGCAAATCCCACGTCTTCTAAGTTGAGCTACTGACTTATGAGCTTCACAGCCAGCAATTAGCATTTGACAAATATGTACATAAATTCGAATTTCTAACTACATTTTATTATTTACATTTCTTAAAGATTTTTCTACTTTCTGACAAATTATGCAGAATTTATAATATATATTTAAATCAAATAACAACAATTAAATAATAATTGAAAAATAAAACTCAAATTTAAATTGTCAGCAGCGAGATTTGAACCCGCGCACTCGTAGCGAGTCTTGCTGTTGTTGTTGCTCTAATGCTGCTCAGCCCTTATGAATTTGTTGGTCATTCATTCCTTAAAATCTCCTTTGCTTATGGTTCTACCGCGATGAAATTTTCGGAAAGAGTCCGCACACATGCACACTCTATGTGTACCAAATCTGCCAAGTGTGGCAAGTCTGTAGCTCTTATAATACGTTTTTTTCGATTTGCGGGGGCGGAAGTGGGCGTGGCAAAAATCTAAAACAAACTTGATCTGGCTGCACACTATAATGCTTCGGCCACGCATTGAGCGATGAGCGACTGAGCGACGTTAATGAGCGATCGCTTTGAGTGAGGTGGCCACGCACTGAGCGACATCACTCGAGGTTGATTAGTTGTAAAAATGCCTTATTCTAGAGAGGTTCTACGAAATCTGTTTGAAAGCCGTTATAGTAAATATAGGCAATTAAAAAGAATACAAATTCGTAGGTTTGGCGTTCATCCTATAAATCGATTGAGAAATGAGTATGGCGAGTTTCATCACTTATACAGAAATCTTAGAAACCATCCAGATCGATTTTGGCAATACATGTCAATCGATTCATTTGACTTGCTATTAAGTACAATTGAAAATGAAATAAGTAAACCGAGATCAACAATTTCTGCTGAAGAACGATTGGTTTTATTATTAAGGTAAGTGTATGTAAGTGTGTGTAAGTAAATAAGTATATTATAATACTGATGATAATTTAAGTAGTAGTTTAATGTAATATTTATTCCTTATTAAGCTTAACAATTATTATATTTTGTATTTCATTTCTAATCTCCAACTTTTCGATGTCAGTAAATTTTTTAAAAAAAGGCAAAAGCGATTTAAAAAATATTGAATCTTCGTTTTTGTTTTCTTCATCTGTTTGTTGTTCTTTTCCGATTTGATTTCTCAACATTTCCAGTCGCTCTTTTTCTATCTCCAAGAATTCGGTTTCCATATTAATTTTTCTTTTTCTCGGCGTAGATTTTGCGACTGTACTTGTAGATGGTGTTGACATCTCAGACATATTGCTTTCATCTTCCTGAAGCATATCTGAAAGCATGTCATTCATGCTTTCATCGTCCTGCTGCAAATTGCCCTCAGTCGGATCTGGAGCAACTGTCTTTTTTAAGAAAGACATCAGCTCCAAGTATGGCCATTTAACATTAAATGTTTGAGCTTCGGATCCTGATGGTAGGCGTGGTAGTTTTTGCCATGTCCTTCTATATGTATCCTTTAAATTTTTCCATTTGGCCTTTGCTGCAGCTCCTAAAAATTAGATTCTATATATATGTATATTGTTCATAACAATTAGTTTTTATTAATAATTTTATTTTACATTATATTAGTTTTATTTTGTTAAGCACATATTTTTATTTTTAGGTACCTTGCTACAGGTCATTCATTTCGTAACTTGGCATTTGCTTTTCGATTGGGAAGAAGCACTGTTAGCAACATTATATGCGAAACAAGCATTATAATTTGGAAATCACTCGTAAAGGAATATATGCCAATACCAATAACTGACATACTTCAAAAAGTTACGGAAGATTATTATAGGCGTTGGAAGTTTCCAAACTGTCTGGGTAGCATTGACGGAACACATTGCCAAATTAAGTGCCCAGCTCATACTGGATCACATTATTTTAATTATTTGCATTATTTTTCAATTGTTTTGCAAGGAGTAGCAGATGCTGACAAAAAAATTTATAACAATTGAAGTGGGTGGCAGAGGAAAGCAAAGCGATGGTGGCACATTTTGTGGCTCCACTTTGTTTAGATTGCTGGAAGCAGGCAAATTCAATGATCCACCACCACAAGCACTACCAGGCTCAAATATCATTTTGCCAAACTTTTTAATTGGAGATGAAGCCTACCCACTTAAAAATTATTTAATGAGACCATATCCTCGAAAAAAGTTAAATGCCAAAACTGAAAAGTACAATGAAAGATTATCAATCGCCAGAAAGTGCATTGAATGTGCTTTTGGTATTTTAACTAAGAAATGGCGAATTTTACAAAAAGATATTGAGACAAAACCTAGCACAGCAATTCACATTATAAAATGTGCTTGCATTTTACATAATTATGTAAGAGAACGTGATGGGGACAGTGATCTGGACTACATTAATACGACAGCAGAAATTAATAACGGAATAGTTGCTTCAAGAAATGTGGATATTCTTGAAGAACAGTCACATTGCAATAGAAGCAGTCAGTCAGCAATGAATGTTAGAAATTCTTTAAGTGATTTATTTGGGATTTCCGATATTAAGTCATTTGATTAAATAATGACACTTTAAGTAAATATATATATTCATATACACATATTAATTATAACTTTACTTACGTTGTTATTGTATATTCTACATAACTTATACAAAATAAAAGCTTACCTGTACAGTTACAAATAACTCCTACTTCATTCCATTGCTTATCAGTAGTATTTTTATTTTTGTACTCTTTATGGGTGTCGTTCCATAAAACGGTTCGGCTTTGAACAGCCGAAATTAAAGTTTCCGCGGATATTTTTTGCATTGTTTGCATTTCGTCGCTCAGCTATGCACTAAAAATTAAAACCAATTCTAGCGCTGAGCGACGTCGCTCTGACGCTCAAGAACTTCGCTCGTCGCTCAGTGGCTGCGTGGCCACTCCAATGGTGTCTCATAAGCTTTAATACTTTACGTCGCTCGAGAGAGCATCGCTCAGTCGCTCATCGCTCAATGCGTGGCCGAAGCCTAAGAGTGTTGTCACCAAATTTGGTAACTCTAGCTCTTATAGTCTCTGAGATCTAGATGTTCATACGGACGAACAGACGGACAGACTGACAGACGGACTTGGCTATATCGTCTCGGCTGTTGATGCTGATCAAGAATATATATACTTTATAGGGTCGGAGATGACTCCTTCTGCCTGTTACGCACAAATCGCTTTCGTCAAACTTAGAAGACTATGTACTTTTTTAAAGTACAGAGTCTAAAAAACAAACTCATTCGCAAACCGAAAAAATTTTAAAAGTGGAATTTTAAAGCTGCAGCCTTGAGATTGGGCTTTATTATTATATGCATAAAATAAATGACATAAAGTGACTAAGTTAAAAGAAAACCCATTCAAAATCCGCAGAAATCTTTATTCAAGAGCATTTTTAAGGCTACATCCTTGAATCTTGGCATACTTATTGAGTGCTGTACATAACATCGGTTTGTAATTAGCAAAGATAAAGAAAATTTAGCGACAACTTCAAATCTTCAGAACTGACAATTGGATCGGTTGTTACTAAGAGATGATAAATGAGATAAGGTGACTTTATTAAAAAAACAAACTCATTCGCAAACCGAAAAAATTTTAAACAAGTGCAAATTTAGAGCTATAGCCTTGAGATTGGGGTTATTAATATATGCATAAAATAAATGACATAAAGTGACTAAGTTAATAGAAAACCCATTCAAAATCCGCAGAAATCTTTATTCAAGAGCATTTTTGAGGCTACATCCTTGAAACTTGGCATACTTATTGTGTGCTGTACACAAGAGCAATTTTAGAGCTACAGCCTTGAGACTTGGCATTAATGATATATACATATATAAAAAATTTTAAGGGATTAGCAAAAAGAAACCCCATTTAAAATCGGCAGAAATCTTTTTTGAAGATCTTTTTTAAAGCTACATCCTTGAAACTTGGAAAACTTATTGTGTGCTGTACTAGGGACGTATACTAAAAATGTAATCCCTATCGGTTTGTAAAAAGCAAAGATAAAGGAAATTTAGCGACAACTTCAAATCTTCAGAATTGGCAATTCGATCGGTTATTACTTATAGAAGGTAAATGAGATATGGCGACTTTATTAAAAAAAAAACAAACTCATTCGCAAACCGAAAAAATTTTAAAAGAAGTGGAATATTAAAGCTGTAGCCTTGAGATTGGGCTTTATTATTATATGCATAAAGTTAAAAGAAAACACATTCAAAATACGCAGAAATCTTTATTCAAGAGCATTTTTAAGGCGACATCCTTGAAACTTGGCAGACTTATTGTGTGCTGTACTAGGGACGTATACTAAAAATTTCATCACTATCGGTTTGTAATTAGCAAAGATAAAGAAAATTTAGCGTCAACTTCAAATCTTCAGAACTGGCAATTGGATCGGTTATTACTAAGAGATGATAAATGAGATAAGGTAACTTTATTAAAAAAACAACCTCATTCGCAAACCGAAAAAATTTTATGCAAGTGCAAATTTAGAGCTACAGCCTTGATATTGGGCTTTATTAATATATGCATAAAATAAATGACAAAGTGACTAAGTTAACAGAAAACCCATTCAAAATCCGCAGACATCTTTATTCAAGATCATTTTTAAGGCTACAATCATGAAACTTTGCATACTTATTGTGTGCTGTACAAGGGACGTATACTAACAAGCGGATCAGTCGAGCGCGCGCGACGGTATAAAACCCTGTGCAGTTTTATAAATTAAGTATTTTGATTATAATAGAAATAAGAACGTAGCAGGTGTTTATTGAAGAATACTCTTTTGAAACTCTCATTTAGCATATGATTTCTGTGCTTGCTTATATCAGCAAGCTTTCACATTTGTATAGATATTCAATCAAAAGCTGAGTGTTACGACACTTAATTTACTTATGCTTGTGTCTTAGTAGTTCGATATGTCGCTCGCACAAATATGCATACATGTTAAGCAGACGCATGTATCACAGTCGTTCGCTGTCTCGCTCGCACACATGTGCTGCCTGCTGCTCAACGATTCAATGGAAAAAAAATAACTTTAATTTCTTTGCTGATTTTCTGTCTTATTTATAAACCGATCTTGATGAAACTTTCAGCGTTCCTTCTATATATCATTCTTAACGCACTTGTTAAGTTAGAAGTGCCTACGTTGAGAAATGTGGCCATAATACGTTTTTTTTAATTGCGGGGGTGAGGGAAAGATATCGAAAATCTAACATAAAATCGATCTGGAGAGGGTATACAGGAACCTTCATGTCAAATTTGGTGTCTCTAGCTCTTATAGTTGCTGAGATCGACGCGTTCATACAGACAGACGGACAGACGGATAGACAGACGGACATGGCTCAATCGACTCGGCTATTGATACTGATTAAGAATATATATACTTTATAGGGTTGGAGATGCCTCCTTCTGACTGTTACATACATTTGCACAAAATTATTATACCCTTTTTTGCCCATTTTTAAAAATTTTAAAATTTCAGAATTGGCAATTGGATCGTTTATTACTTAGAGAAGATAAATTAGATGAGGTAACTTTATTAAAAACACAAACTCATTCGCAAACCGAAAAAATTTTAAAACAAGTGCAATTTTAGAGCTACAGCCTTGAGATTGGGCTTTATTAATATATGCATAAAATAAATGACAAAGTGACTAAGTTATATACTTTATAGGGTTGGAGATGCCTCCTTCTGACTGTTACATACATTTGCACAAAATTATTATACCCTTTTTTGCCCATTTTTAAAAATTTTAAAATTTCAGAATTGGCAATTGGATCGTTTATTACTTAGAGAAGATAAATTAGATGAGGTAACTTTATTAAAAACACAAACTCATTCGCAAACCGAAAAAATTTTAAAACAAGTGCAATTTTAGAGCTACAGCCTTGAGATTGGGCTTTATTAATATATGCATAAAATAAATGACATAAAGTGACTAAGTTAAAAGGAAACCCATTGAAAATCCGCAGAAATCTTTATTCAAGAGCATTTTTGAGGCTACACCCTTGAAACTTGGCATACTTATTGTGTGCTGTACTAGGGACGTATGCTGAAAATTTTATCACAATCGGTTTGTAATTAGCAAAGATAAAGGAAATTTAGCGACAACTTCAAGTCTTCAGAATTGGCAATTGGATCGGTTATTACTTAGAGAAGATAAATGAGATATGGTGACTTTATTGAAAAAAACAAGCGGATCAGTCGAGGCGCCTGCGACAGTATAGTACCTTGCATCAGTATTTACAACTGAAGGAGGGTAAGACTACAGTCGACCGCAGTCGACAGTGGGAGACTCTGTACTTTTCGTGAGGACCCAAAATAGAAGGAGGCGTGGGGAAAAATTAAAAAAGAAAATTATAAGCTGACGTTGTAGTTTGGAACCCCAGACCTGTCGCTTGCAAATCCCACGTCTTCTAAGTTGAGCTACTGACTTATGAGCTTCACAGCCAGCAATCTCAATACTTATGCAGCACGAATTTTAGCATTTGACAAATATGTACATAAATTCGAATTTCTAACTACATTTTATTATTTACATTTCTTAAAGATTTTTCTACTTTCTGACAAATTATGCAGAATTTATAATATATATTTAAATCAAATAACAACAATTAAATAATAATTGAAAAATAAAACTCAAATTTAAATTGTCAGCAGCGAGATTTGAACCCGCGCACTCGTAGCGAGTATTGCTGTTGTTGTTGCTCTAATGCTGCTCAGCCCTAATGAATTTGTTGGTCATTCATTCCTTAAAATCTCCTTTGTTTATAGTTCGATCGCAATGAAAATTTCGGAAAGCGTCCGCACACATGCACACTCTATGTGTACCAAATCTGCCAAGTGTGGCAAGTCTGTAGCTCTTATAATACGTTTTTTCGATTTTCGGGGGCGGAAGTGGGCGTAGCAAAAAATCTAAAACAAACTTGATCTGCCTGCACACTATAAGAGTGTTGTCACCAAATTTGGTAACTCTAGCTCTTATAGTCTCTGAGATCTAGATCTTCATACGGACGGACAGACGGACAGACTGACAGACGGACAGACGGACTTGGCTATATCGTCTCGGCTGTTGATGCTGATCAAGAATATATATGCTTTATAGGGTCGGAGATGACTCCTTCTGCCTGTTACGCACAAATCGCTTTCGTCAAACTTAGAAGACTATGAACTTTTTTTAAAGTACGTGGCAAAAATCTAAAACAAACTTGATCTGCCTGCACACTATAAGAGTGTTGTCACCAAATTTGGTAACTCTAGCTCTTATAGTCTCTGAGATCTAGGTGTTCATACGGACGGACAGACGGACATGGCTATATCGTCTCGTCTGTTGATGCTGATCAAGAATATATATACTTTATAGGGTCGGAGATGACTTCTTATGCCTGTTACGCACAAATCGCTTTCGTCAAACTTAGAAGACTATGTACTTTTTTAAAGTACAGAGTCTAATAACAACAATTAATTAATAATTGAAAAATAAAACTCAAATTTAAAAAACAAAACAAACAAATTTGGCTTGTCACCAAATTTGGTAACTCTAGCTCTTATAGTCTCTGAGATCTAGATGTTCGTACGGACGGACAGACGGACAGACTGACAGATGGACAGACGGACATGGCTATATCGTCTCGGCTGTTGATGCTGATCAAGAATATATATACTTTATAGGGTCTGTCGCCGCACTTCGGCGTGTATTTTTTATTGAATTGTTAGAATTATTTTCGAAGTTAGGATAAGAGTAACATACTTGGATTCTTAGGGTTTAGGGCGAAGTGAGAGCGCAATAAAGTTTTCGTCATTCGCTCTGAGAGCGAATTCGCCTCACTTCGCCACCACAGGTTAAGCCAGGCTTAAGTAGAAATTTATAAATCAGTTGAATTTGTCGAAAGAGAACTAAAACACGCATAATCGCAGCAAAATACAATTTTAAAAGCCACCAAAATAAATTCATTGTTAGTAAATTAATATTGACAATTCACAAAAACTCTTGTGAATTTTCATGGCGCCCCCGGGTGGACATTTTTAATTTGATTTTTTTTTTTGTTGACAATTCTCAGTGCAGTGCAGTGCTCAATTGAGACTTTGTGTGGCCCGCGACAAATTGAAAATATAAATAATAATTATAAATTTACCGCGCCGGTCGTGCAAAAAAAAAAAAAAAAATTGTTTCCTGTGATCGTCGTTGGACGTTACCATATTGGCATTCACCTTGGAGTCCCTTTGGAGGTCATTGAAACTGGAAATGCCAAGGGAAGTTGCGTCGGCAATTAAAAAGTCCCGAACCAGCCATAGAGAAATTTAATCATCTGATATCGTGTCTGTCCGGTGAAGCTCTGGGGACTGTAAGAGCATACCATGTAGATGAGGAGAATTTTCCGAAGGCCTTGGACAGGCTAAAGACAGTGTATGACAATGATTGACTAATATTTAATGATAATATTAACGCTCTCTTTAGCCAACCAAAAATAGCGCAGCCTTCTGCTGCTGCTTTACGATCGAGAATAGACACAGTCTCCGCCATATATGGCTCACTTCTCTCGATAGGTGATGATAAAAAGATATCCAATGCAATCATCGTTCACCTCGTAATGAACAGCGTTGATCCAATGATAGCTCTAAGTCAGAGCCAAAGACTGCTTCCAAAAACAATAATCGCAGTTTGTTTTCATGTTCTGTGGCCAGTGTTAGAAACGACCAGGTGTCCCCTAAATGCTTATATTGTAGTTCCGAAGACCATACAATATTGAATTGTTCTGCATATGCTGCACAATCAGTGCAACAGCGTTTCGAGTTCGATAAAGCAGCTCCATTATGCATTAATTGTCTTCGGAAGGGACACACTGTCGCCAGATGTAAGGCAAACAAATGCAGAGTATGCAGTCGTTCACATAATACGCTGCTGCATACGAGCGTTACCAACACCCCTTGACTCTGCCCAGGATCAACCATCGACATCACATGCTATGCATGCGAATTCGTCTGATAGTGTGATCCTAGCCACAGCAGTCGTTAGTGTCAAAACGAAAAGTGGAGATTTCGTTTTGGCCAGGGCTCTGCTTGATTCTGGTTCGCAAATTAATTGCGTAACAGACGAGCTTGCTCAACGATTGCAGCTGAGTAGAGAAGAGGCTAGTATCAGCTTGCTTGGAATTGCTCAGTGCAACACACAAGTTAAAAGCAAGATACATTCTGTGGTGAAGTCGCGAGTCAATTGCAGTGAGTTCTCACTGGATCTTTGGATTTTAAAGACCATTTCTGGATATCAGCCTGACCACACGGTCAATGTCAGTGGCTGGAAAATCCCTGAGAACCTGCAATTAGCTGACCCATGTTTCCACAAGCCACAGAAGATCGACATGCTCATCGGAGCTGAAACGTTCTTTGAACTGCTCTCTGTCGGTCAAATTAAACAAGGTCCGAATTGTCCGATTTTGCAAAAAAAATCTTTTGGGATGGATCGTGTCAGGGCGCTATACGCCTACAGGTCCGAAGACAGGTCAGGTAGTAAACGTGAGTTGTCAGGAAGATACATATACATCTATAGACACAACATCGGTCAAAAAGGTGCGAACAGTTGAGCACCAGTTATGTGAGAGCCACTTTCTAAATAATTTAAAAATATTGCCGTTACGTCGATTTGAAGTACGACTACCATTTAAGTCTGATCCAAATCAGCTTGGTAACTCTTTCGAAGTTGCCAAGCGTCGTTTTTTGTCGCTCGAGAAACGCTTAACTCGTGATCCTGATCTTAAGCGTATGTACTTGGAATTCATGGAAGAATATCTTTCGCTTGGTCATATGTCTGAAATAAGCACCCAGATTCCAAGTACGCCTCACTACTTCCTTCCGCATCAGTGTGTTCTTAGACCACAAAGTACGTCGACGAAGCTACGTGTCGTTTTTGACGCATCTTTCCGTACTTCATCTCACCATGCGAGAATGACCTTTTGATGGTTGGACCGACCATTCAAGAAGAGCTGCATTCAACTCTGCTCCGATTTAGACTACATAAGTATGCACTGACAGCTGACATCAAAAGATGTACCGGCAAGTCATGGTGCATGAAGCAGATAGAAATTTCCAGCTAGTAGTATGGAGAAAGAACCCATCTGACTCGTTGAGGTCCTTCAGGTTAAACACCGTAACTTATGGCACTGCGCCTGCCCCATTTTTGGCTATACGGTGTTTAACAAAGCTTAGTGACATGGTGGAATCGTCACAACCAAAAGTTGCTGACGTTATCAGGCACGACTTTTATGTCGATGATCTTCTAACTGGTGCTGCTTGCATTGAGAATCTTCAGATAATAAAATCTGAGGTTGCGCAAATCCTGAAAAGCGCAGGATTCGAACTTACCAAATGGTTTTCGAATTCTCCTGAGTTCTCCGTAACAAATGCAGCAAAGCCGATAATGATCTCAGACTCTGATTCAACCAAAGCACTAGGCGTGTTGTGGTTGCCAAATGAAGACGTCTTTCAATTTAAGATAGACAATTCATTTATGGGTCTTAGAGCGACTAAACGGAACATTCTCTCGGTGTCGTCGCGGTTATTTGATCCGCTTGGCTTGTTAAGCCCTCTGATTATCAAGGCAAAGATCCTGCTCCAAGAGCTCTGGCTTCAAAAGCTCGACTGGGATGAGTCTATCCCTCTGAGCTTAGACAACTCGTGGAAGCAGCTGAAGTCAACTTTGATTCAGTTGCAAAGAATTAGGATACCACGATACGTTTTTACAGAGCCAACGATACCGATCGAGATTCATGGCTTCGCCGACGCCTCAATGCGAGCGTTTGGCGCATGCGTGTATATACGTAGTCTGCAGAAGGCTGTCATGTTTCCTTGTTAACATCTAAGTCCAAAGTAGCCCCCCTCAAGACTAAGACTCTTCCTAGACTTGAGCTGTGCGCGGATCGCCTTCTTGCAGAGCTCTGTCACCGAATCAGAAATCTAATAAGATTACCGATTGAGCGGACTGTTCTTTGGTCTGATTCTGAAGTTACGCTTCATTGGATTAAGCAACATCCTTCTTCCTTGGCAACATTTGTGTCGAACCGTGTGGCTGAAATCCAAGAGTGGACAGAGAAGGCTGAATGGCGCCATGTACCGACAAAACAGAACCCAGCAGATATCGTTTCGAGAGGCTGCGATGTTGACAAATTAATTACATCGATTTGGTATGATGGTCCTTCATTTCTGAAGGAACCAAGAGATTTCTGGCCGGTTAACCAGCATCTGGTAACAGACGAGATGCGTACCTTGGAGGTACGTAAAACGGCTGTTAGACTGGCAGCTATGGTAGACCGCCCAGATCTCTTGAAAACGATCGATAGTTATTCATCGCATGCTAAGTTGCTGAGAGTGTTCGCATATGTGTTCCGTTTCATTAAGAAATGTAAGAACAAAATGAAGTTTTTGAAAAAATACCTACGGCGCAAGAAAGAAAAGAAGCTTTTGAAAAGATAGTTGAAGTCATCCAACAATTTGAATTCAAAGATGACATAGATAGGGTTCGGAAAGGCACGCGTGTGGGTCATAGCCTACAGCGTCTCAATCCGTTTATACATGAGTATAACGGATCTTGTTGCTCCTTTAAGATGTTGCGAGTGGGGGGGACGACTTGCCAATGCTCCTCTTTCATATGATGCTAAGTTTCCGATGCTCCTTCCTAAAAGCTGACTCTTTGCTAGAAGCTATATTAGATACTTGCATTTAATGAATTGTCATGCTGGACCAAGAGCATTCGTGAGCGAATTTGGCTAGTCAATGCTCAAGAAGTCTGTCGTCAGACAGTGAGATCCTGCATCCCTTGCTTCAAATGCAAGCCTCGTCTGCTAACCCAAATAATGGGTAATTTGCCAGCAGACCGACTCCGAGCACTCCGCCCATTCTCTATTTGCGGCGTTGATTTTTGTGGCCCAATTAGCACGACCTTTCGAATACGTGGGAAGCCGATTTATAAATCGTACATAGCACTTTTCGTTTGCTTCGCCTCCATAGCGGTTCACTTAGAGCTTGTGTCCGATTTATCAACTAATACCTTCTTATGGCTTTTCAAAGGTTCGTCGGCCGTCGAGGAGTCCCACAGACCGTCCATTGCGACAACGCGACGAATTTCGTCGGCGCAAGTCGCCAGTTTCGGGGAGTTGCGGGCCCGAATCGAGGAGGATTCGGACGCGATTCAGGAATTCGCATCAAAAAGCGGATGTGAATTTGCGTTCATACCGCCCAGGCAAAAATCTAAATTAAACTTGATCTGGCTGCACACTATAAGAGTGTTGTCACCAAATTTGGTAACTCTAGCTCTTATACTCTCTGAGATCTAGGTGTTCATACGGACGGACAGACGGACAGACGGACATGGATATATCGTCTCGTCTGTTGATGCTGATCAAGAATATATATACTTTATAGGGTCGGAGATGACTTCTTCTGCCTGTTACGCACAAATCGCTTTCGTCAAACTTAGAAGACTATGTACTTTTTTAAAGTACAGAGTCTAATAACAACAATTAATTAAAATTTAAAAATAAACTCACAATTTAAATTGTGAGCAGCGAGATTTGAACCCGCGCACTCGTTGCGAGTCTTGCTGTTGTTGTTGTTCTAATGCTGCTCAGCCCTTATGAATTTGTTGGTCATTCACTCCTTAAAATCTCCTTTGTTTATGGTTCGAAGGCGATGAAATTATCGGAAAGCGTCCGCACATATGCACACTATATGTACATATAACATATAACATATAACATATATAACATATAACATATAACATATAACATATAACATATAACATATAACATATAACATATAACATATAACATATAACATATAACATATAACATATAACATATAACATATAACATATAACATATAACATATAACATATAACATATAACATATAACATATAACATATAACATATAACATATAACATATAAATATATAACATATAACATATAACATATAACATATAACATATAACATATAACATATAACATATAACATATAACATATAACATATAACATATAACATATAACATATAACATATAACATATAACATATAACATATAACATATAACATATAACATATAACATATAACATATAACATATAACATATAACATATAACATATAACATATAACATATAACATATAACATATAACATATAACATATAACATATAACATATAACATATAACATATAACATATAACATATAACATATAACATATAACATATAACATATAACATATAACATATAACATATAACATATAACATATAACATATAACATATAACATATAACATATAACATATAACATATAACATATAACATATAACATATAACATATAACATATAACATATAACATATAACATATAACATATAACATATAACATATAACATATAACATATAACATATAACATATAACATATAACATATAACATATAACATATAACATATAACATATAACATATAACATATAACATATAACATATAACATATAACATATAACATATAACATATAACATATAACATATAACATATAACATATAACATATAACATATAACATATAACATATAACATATAACATATAACATATAACATATAACATATAACATATAACATATAACATATAACATATAACATATAACATATAACATATAACATATAACATATAACATATAACATATAACATATAACATATAACATATAACATATAACATATAACATATAACATATAACATATAACATATAACATATAACATATAACATATAACATATAACATATAACATATAACATATAACATATAACATATAACATATAACATATAACATATAACATATAACATATAACATATAACATATAACATATAACATATAACATATAACATATAACATATAACATATAACATATAACATATAACATATAACATATAACATATAACATATAACATATAACATATAACATATAACATATAACATATAACATATAACATATAACATATAACATATAACATATAACATATAACATATAACATATAACATATAACATATAACATATAACATATAACATATAACATATAACATATAACATATAACATATAACATATAACATATAACATATAACATATAACATATAACATATAACATATAACATATAACATATAACATATAACATATAACATATAACATATAACATATAACATATAACATATAACATATAACATATAACATATAACATATAACATATAACATATAACATATAACATATAACATATAACATATAACATATAACATATAACATATAACATATAACATATAACATATAACATATAACATATAACATATAACATATAACATATAACATATAACATATAACATATAACATATAACATATAACATATAACATATAACATATAACATATAACATATAACATATAACATATAACATATAACATATAACATATAACATATAACATATAACATATAACATATAACATATAACATATAACATATAACATATAACATATAACATATAACATATAACATATAACATATAACATATAACATATAACATATAACATATAACATATAACATATAACATATAACATATAACATATAACATATAACATATAACATATAACATATAACATATAACATATAACATATAACATATAACATATAACATATAACATATAACATATAACATATAACATATAACATATAACATATAACATATAACATATAACATATAACATATAACATATAACATATAACATATAACATATAACATATAACATATAACATATAACATATAACATATAACATATAACATATAACATATAACATATAACATATAACATATAACATATAACATATAACATATAACATATAACATATAACATATAACATATAACATATAACATATAACATATAACATATAACATATAACATATAACATATAACATATAACATATAACATATAACATATAACATATAACATATAACATATAACATATAACATATAACATATAACATATAACATATAACATATAACATATAACATATAACATATAACATATAACATATAACATATAACATATAACATATAACATATAACATATAACATATAACATATAACATATAACATATAACATATAACATATAACATATAACATATAACATATAACATATAACATATAACATATAACATATAACATATAACATATAACATATAACATATAACATATAACATATAACATATAACATATAACATATAACATATAACATATAACATATAACATATAACATATAACATATAACATATAACATATAACATATAACATATAACATATAACATATAACATATAACATATAACATATAACATATAACATATAACATATAACATATAACATATAACATATAACATATAACATATAACATATAACATATAACATATAACATATAACATATAACATATAACATATAACATATAACATATAACATATAACATATAACATATAACATATAACATATAACATATAACATATAACATATAACATATAACATATAACATATAACATATAACATATAACATATAACATATAACATATAACATATAACATATAACATATAACATATAACATATAACATATAACATATAACATATAACATATAACATATAACATATAACATATAACATATAACATATAACATATAACATATAACATATAACATATAACATATAACATATAACATATAACATATAACATATAACATATAACATATAACATATAACATATAACATATAACATATAACATATAACATATAACATATAACATATAACATATAACATATAACATATAACATATAACATATAACATATAACATATAACATATAACATATAACATATAACATATAACATATAACATATAACATATAACATATAACATATAACATATAACATATAACATATAACATATAACATATAACATATAACATATAACATATAACATATAACATATAACATATAACATATAACATATAACATATAACATATAACATATAACATATAACATATAACATATAACATATAACATATAACATATAACATATAACATATAACATATAACATATAACATATAACATATAACATATAACATATAACATATAACATATAACATATAACATATAACATATAACATATAACATATAACATATAACATATAACATATAACATATAACATATAACATATAACATATAACATATAACATATAACATATAACATATAACATATAACATATAACATATAACATATAACATATAACATATAACATATAACATATAACATATAACATATAACATATAACATATAACATATAACATATAACATATAACATATAACATATAACATATAACATATAACATATAACATATAACATATAACATATAACATATAACATATAACATATAACATATAACATATAACATATAACATATAACATATAACATATAACATATAACATATAACATATAACATATAACATATAACATATAACATATAACATATAACATATAACATATAACATATAACATATAACATATAACATATAACATATAACATATAACATATAACATATAACATATAACATATAACATATAACATATAACATATAACATATAACATATAACATATAACATATAACATATAACATATAACATATAACATATAACATATAACATATAACATATAACATATAACATATAACATATAACATATAACATATAACATATAACATATAACATATAACATATAACATATAACATATAACATATAACATATAACATATAACATATAACATATAACATATAACATATAACATATAACATATAACATATAACATATAACATATAACATATAACATATAACATATAACATATAACATATAACATATAACATATAACATATAACATATAACATATAACATATAACATATAACATATAACATATAACATATAACATATAACATATAACATATAACATATAACATATAACATATAACATATAACATATAACATATAACATATAACATATAACATATAACATATAACATATAACATATAACATATAACATATAACATATAACATATAACATATAACATATAACATATAACATATAACATATAACATATAACATATAACATATAACATATAACATATAACATATAACATATAACATATAACATATAACATATAACATATAACATATAACATATAACATATAACATATAACATATAACATATAACATATAACATATAACATATAACATATAACATATAACATATAACATATAACATATAACATATAACATATAACATATAACATATAACATATAACATATAACATATAACATATAACATATAACATATAACATATAACATATAACATATAACATATAACATATAACATATAACATATAACATATAACATATAACATATAACATATAACATATAACATATAACATATAACATATAACATATAACATATAACATATAACATATAACATATAACATATAACATATAACATATAACATATAACATATAACATATAACATATAACATATAACATATAACATATAACATATAACATATAACATATAACATATAACATATAACATATAACATATAACATATAACATATAACATATAACATATAACATATAACATATAACATATAACATATAACATATAACATATAACATATAACATATAACATATAACATATAACATATAACATATAACATATAACATATAACATATAACATATAACATATAACATATAACATATAACATATAACATATAACATATAACATATAACATATAACATATAACATATAACATATAACATATAACATATAACATATAACATATAACATATAACATATAACATATAACATATAACATATAACATATAACATATAACATATAACATATAACATATAACATATAACATATAACATATAACATATAACATATAACATATAACATATAACATATAACATATAACATATAACATATAACATATAACATATAACATATAACATATAACATATAACATATAACATATAACATATAACATATAACATATAACATATAACATATAACATATAACATATAACATATAACATATAACATATAACATATAACATATAACATATAACATATAACATATAACATATAACATATAACATATAACATATAACGTATAACATATAACATATAACATATAACATATAACATATAACATATAACATATAACATATAACATATAACATATAACATATAACATATAACATATAACATATAACATATAACATATAACATATAACATATAACATATAACATATAACATATAACATATAACATATAACATATAACATATAACATATAACATATAACATATAACATATAACATATAACATATAACATATAACATATAACATATAACATATAACATATAACATATAACATATAACATATAACATATAACATATAACATATAACATATAACATATAACATATAACATATAACATATAACATATAACATATAACATATAACATATAACATATAACATATAACATATAACATATAACATATAACATATAACATATAACATATAACATATAACATATAACATATAACATATAACATATAACATATAACATATAACATATAACATATAACATATAACATATAACATATAACATATAACATATAACATATAACATATAACATATAACATATAACATATAACATATAACATATAACATATAACATATAACATATAACATATAACATATAACATATAACATATAACATATAACATATAACATATAACATATAACATATAACATATAACATATAACATATAACATATAACATATAACATATAACATATAACATATAACATATAACATATAACATATAACATATAACATATAACATATAACATATAACATATAACATATAACATATAACATATAACATATAACATATAACATATAACATATAACATATAACATATAACATATAACATATAACATATAACATATAACATATAACATATAACATATAACATATAACATATAACATATAACATATAACATATAACATATAACATATAACATATAACATATAACATATAACATATAACATATAACATATAACATATAACATATAACATATAACATATAACATATAACATATAACATATAACATATAACATATAACATATAACATATAACATATAACATATAACATATAACATATAACATATAACATATAACATATAACATATAACATATAACATATAACATATAACATATAACATATAACATATAACATATAACATATAACATATAACATATAACATATAACATATAACATATAACATATAACATATAACATATAACATATAACATATAACATATAACATATAACATATAACATATAACATATAACATATAACATATAACATATAACATATAACATATAACATATAACATATAACATATAACATATAACATATAACATATAACATATAACATATAACATATAACATATAACATATAACATATAACATATAACATATAACATATAACATATAACATATAACATATAACATATAACATATAACATATAACATATAACATATAACATATAACATATAACATATAACATATAACATATAACATATAACATATAACATATAACATATAACATATAACATATAACATATAACATATAACATATAACATATAACATATAACATATAACATATAACATATAACATATAACATATAACATATAACATATAACATATAACATATAACATATAACATATAACATATAACATATAACATATAACATATAACATATAACATATAACATATAACATATAACATATAACATATAACATATAACATATAACATATAACATATAACATATAACATATAACATATAACATATAACATATAACATATAACATATAACATATAACATATAACATATAACATATAACATATAACATATAACATATAACATATAACATATAACATATAACATATAACATATAACATATAACATATAACATATAACATATAACATATAACATATAACATATAACATATAACATATAACATATAACATATAACATATAACATATAACATATAACATATAACATATAACATATAACATATAACATATAACATATAACATATAACATATAACATATAACATATAACATATAACATATAACATATAACATATAACATATAACATATAACATATAACATATAACATATAACATATAACATATAACATATAACATATAACATATAACATATAACATATAACATATAACATATAACATATAACATATAACATATAACATATAACATATAACATATAACATATAACATATAACATATAACATATAACATATAACATATAACATATAACATATAACATATAACATATAACATATAACATATAACATATAACATATAACATATAACATATAACATATAACATATAACATATAACATATAACATATAACATATAACATATAACATATAACATATAACATATAACATATAACATATAACATATAACATATAACATATAACATATAACATATAACATATAACATATAACATATAACATATAACATATAACATATAACATATAACATATAACATATAACATATAACATATAACATATAACATATAACATATAACATATAACATATAACATATAACATATAACATATAACATATAACATATAACATATAACATATAACATATAACATATAACATATAACATATAACATATAACATATAACATATAACATATAACATATAACATATAACATATAACATATAACATATAACATATAACATATAACATATAACATATAACATATAACATATAACATATAACATATAACATATAACATATAACATATAACATATAACATATAACATATAACATATAACATATAACATATAACATATAACATATAACATATAACATATAACATATAACATATAACATATAACATATAACATATAACATATAACATATAACATATAACATATAACATATAACATATAACATATAACATATAACATATAACATATAACATATAACATATAACATATAACATATAACATATAACATATAACATATAACATATAACATATAACATATAACATATAACATATAACATATAACATATAACATATAACATATAACATATAACATATAACATATAACATATAACATATAACATATAACATATAACATATAACATATAACATATAACATATAACATATAACATATAACATATAACATATAACATATAACATATAACATATAACATATAACATATAACATATAACATATAACATATAACATATAACATATAACATATAACATATAACATATAACATATAACATATAACATATAACATATAACATATAACATATAACATATAACATATAACATATAACATATAACATATAACATATAACATATAACATATAACATATAACATATAACATATAACATATAACATATAACATATAACATATAACATATAACATATAACATATAACATATAACATATAACATATAACATATAACATATAACATATAACATATAACATATAACATATAACATATAACATATAACATATAACATATAACATATAACATATAACATATAACATATAACATATAACATATAACATATAACATATAACATATAACATATAACATATAACATATAACATATAACATATAACATATAACATATAACATATAACATATAACATATAACATATAACATATAACATATAACATATAACATATAACATATAACATATAACATATAACATATAACATATAACATATAACATATAACATATAACATATAACATATAACATATAACATATAACATATAACATATAACATATAACATATAACATATAACATATAACATATAACATATAACATATAACATATAACATATAACATATAACATATAACATATAACATATAACATATAACATATAACATATAACATATAACATATAACATATAACATATAACATATAACATATAACATATAACATATAACATATAACATATAACATATAACATATAACATATAACATATAACATATAACATATAACATATAACATATAACATATAACATATAACATATAACATATAACATATAACATATAACATATAACATAGAACATATAAGTCTTCAAGTTTGATGAAAGTGATTTGTGCGTTACAGGCAGAAGGAATCATCTCCGACCCTATAAAGTATATATATTCTTGATCAGCATCAACAGCCGAGACGATATAACCATGTCCGTCTGTCCGTCTGTCCGTCCGTATGAACACCTAGATCTCAGAGACTATAAGAGCTAGAGTTACCAAATTTGGTGACAACACTCTTATAGTGTGCAGGCAGATCAAGTTTGCTTTAGATTTTTGCCACGCCCACTTCCGCCCCCGCAAATCGAAAAAACGTATTATAAGAGCTACAGACTTGCCACACTTGGCAAATTTGGTACACATAGAGTGTGCATGTGTGCGGACGCTTTCCGAAAATTTCATTGCGTCCGAACCATAAACAACAAGACAACAAATTCATAAGGGCTGAGCAGCATTAGAGCAACAAAACACAAACAGTGCGTAACAATTTAAATTTGAGTTTTATTTTTCAATTATTAATTAATTGTTGTTATTAGACTCTGTACTTTAAAAAAGTACATAGTCTTCTAAGTTTGACGAAAGCGATTTGTGCGTAACAGGCAGAAGGAGTCACCTCCGACCCTATAAAGTATATATATTCTTGATCAGCATCAACAGCCGAGACGATATAACCATGTCCGTCTGTCCGTCTGTCAGTCTGTCCGTCCGTATGAACACCTAGATCTCAGAGACTATAAGAGCTAAAGTTACCAAATTTGGTGACAACACTTTTATAGTGTGCAGGCAGATCAAGTTTGTTTTAGATTTTTGCCACGCCCACTTCCGCCCCCGCAAATCGAAAAAACGTATTATAAGAGCTACAGACTTGCCACACTTGGCAGATTTGGTACACATAGAGTGTGCATGTGTGCGGACGCTTTCCGAAAATTTCATCGCGATCGAACCATAAACAAAGGAGATTTTAAGGAATGAATGACCAACAAATTCATAAGGGCTGAGCAGCATTAGAGCAACAACAACAGCAAGACTCGCTACGAGTGCGCGGGTTCAAATCTCGCTGCTGACAATTTAAATTTGAGTTTTATTTTTCAATTATTAATTAATTGTTGTTATTAGACTCTGTACTTTAAAAAAAGTACATAGTCTTCTAAGTTTGACGAAAGCGATTTGTGCGTAACAGGCAGAAGGAGTCATCTCCGACCCTATAAAGTATATATATTCTTGATCAGCATCAACAGCCGAGACGATATAGCCATGTCCGTCTGTCCGTCTGTCACTCTGTTCGTCTGTCCGTCTGTCCGTCCGTATGAACACCTAGATCTCAGAGACTATAAGAGCTAGAGTTACCAAATTTGGTGACAACACTCTTATAGTGTGCAGGCAGATCAAGTTTGTTTTAGATTTTTGCCACGCCCACTTCCGCCCCCGCAAATCGAAAAAAACGTATTATAAGAGCTACAGACTTGCCACACTTGGCAGATTTGGTACATCATAGAGTGTGCATGTGTGCGGACGCTTTCCGAAAATTTCATCGCGATCGAACCATAAACAAAGCAGTTTTTAAGGAATGAATGACCAGCAAATTCATAAGGGCTGAGCAGCATTAGAGCAACAACAACAGCAAGACTCGCTACGAGTGCGCGGGTTCAAATCTCGCTGCTGACAATTTAAATTTGAGTTTTATTTTTCAATTATTAATTAATTGTTGTTATTAGACTCTGTACTTTAAAAAAGTACATAGTCTTCTAAGTTTGACGAAAGCGATTTGTGCGTAACAGGCAGAAGGAGTCATCTCCGACCCTATAAAGTATATATATTCTTGATCAGCATCAACAGCGGAGACGATATAGCCATGTCCGTCTGTCAGCCCGTCCGTCTGTCCGTCCGTATGAACACCTAGATCTCAGAGACTATAAGAGCTAGAGTTACCAAATTTGGTGACAACACTCTTATAGTGTGCAAGCAGATCAAGTTTGTTTTAGATTTTTGCCACGCCCACTTCCGCCCCCTCAATTCGAAAAAAACGTATTATAAGAGCTACAGACTTGCCACACTTGGCAGATTTGGGTACATATAGTGTTTTTTTTTGTGGGCGCTTTCTTAAAAATTTTTTCTAGGGATAGAACCAAAAAAAAGGTGTTTTTAGGGAAGGAATGACCAACAAATTCATAAGGGCTGAGCAGCATTAGAGCAACAACCAGTCGAAAAGGCTACAGTCGACCGCATTCGACAGTAAAATACCCTGTACAGGCTTCTATATTAAGAGTATTTTGATAATAGATGCTTTCATTAAAATAAAAGTAAGAACATAAAAGGTGTTTAAAGAAAACCCCTTTGAAACTCTCATTTTGCATTTTGCATATGAATTCTTTGCTTGTTTATAGCAGCTAATTTCCACATATTTATACATATTCAAAATCAAAAGCTGAGTGTTACGACACTTAAATTTCTTATGCCTGGTCGCGGAAGTTCCCTTTTTCCCCCCCACAAATATGCACACATGGTAAGCAGACGCATGTATCACAGTCGTTCGCTGTCTCGCTCGCACACATGTGCTGCCTGCTGCTCTACGATTCCGTGGAAAAATAACTTTTATTGCTGATTATCTGTCTTATTTACAAACCGATCTTGATGAAACTTTCAGCGTTCCTTCTACATATCATTCTTAACGCACCTGTTAAGTTAGAAGTGTCTACATTGAAAAATGTGGCTATTATTCGTTTTGTTCCATTTGCGAGGGAAGTGGGGGGAGGTATCCAAAATTTAAAATAAACTTGATCTGCATATGGTATACAGGAACCTTGATGCCAAATTTGGTGTCTCTAGGTCTTATAGTTGCTGAGATCGACGCGTTCATACAGACGGACAGACGGACAGACAGACAGACGGACATGGCTCAATCGACTCGGCTGTTGATGCTGATCAAGAATATATATACTTTATAGGGTCGGAGATGTCTCCTTCTGCCTGTTACAAAAATTTTTTCACAAAGTTAATATATCCCTGTACAGGGTATAAAAACAAGACATCGCAAATCGAAAACCAGTCGAAAAGGCTACAGTCGACCGCATTCGACAGTAAAATACCCTGTACGGGCTTCTATATTAAGAGTATTTTGATAATAGATACTTTGATTAAAATAAAAGTAAGAACACAACAGGTGTTTAAAGAAAACCCATTTGAAACTCTCATTTTGCATATGAATTCTTTGCTTGCTTATAGCAGCTAACTTTCACATATTTATACATATTCAATCAAAAGCTGAGTGTTACGACACTTAATTTACTTATGCCTGTGTCGCAGCAGTTCCCTATCTCGCTCGCACAAATATGCGCACATGGTAAGCAGACGCATGTGTCACAGTCGTTCGCTGTCACACAGTGCGCCTGCTGCTCACGATTCCGGGAAAAATAACTTTTATTGCTGATTATCTGTCTTATTTACAAACCGATCTTGATGAAACTTTCAGCGTTCCTTCTACATATCATTCTTAACGCACCTGTTAAGTTAGAAGTGTCTACGTTGAAAAATGTGGCTATTATTCGTTTTTTTTCGATTTGCGGGGGAAGGGGGAGAGGTATCCAAAATTTAAAATAAACTTGATCTGCGTATAGTACACAGGAACCTTGATGCCAAATTTGGTGTCTCTAGCTCTTATAGTTGCTGAGATCGAAGCGTTCATACAGACGGACAGACGGACGGACAGACAGACGGACATGGCTCAATCGACTCGGCTGTTGATGCTGATCAAGAATATATATACTTTATAGGGTCGGAGATGTCTCCTTCTGCCTGTTACAAAAATTTTTTTCACAAAGTTAATATATCCCTGTACAGGGTATAAAAACCAATATTGGCAACATTTTTCAACGTAGACACCTCTAACTGATCAGATGCATAAAGAATATTATATAAAGGAATGCTGAAAGTTTCATCAAGATCGGTGAATAAATAAGACAGATACTCAGAATAGAAATATAAGTATTTTTTCCATTGAATCGTTGGGCTTTACGGGCAGCCCATGTGTGCGAGCGAGACAGAGAACGACTGCAGTACATGCAGAAGTAAATGAAGCGACGTAATACTCAGCTTTTGTTCGAGTGTGTATACATATGCAAAAGCTTGGTGCTATAAGTATGCAAAGACTTCATATGCGAAATGAGAGTTTCAAAAGATTATTCTTTAAATACTTGTTACTTACTTGCTTCTATTAAATCAAAAGACTTATCAAAAAACTTTTATTATAGAACCCTTTACAGAATATTATATTGCCGGTGGCGGTGGACTGTAGCGTTTTTATACTCTGTACAGGGATATATTAGTTTTGTGCAAAAAGTATGTTACAGGCAGAAGGAGGCATCACCCCATAAAGTTTATATATTCTTGATCAGTATCAACAGCCGAGTCGATTGAGCCATTTTCGTCTGCCTGTCCGTCCGTCTCCGTCCGTCTGTCCGTCCGTCCGTCCGTCTCCTTTTTTTTTTTAAATGGTTTTTTTTTAACAATTAAAAAATTTAAAAATTTAAATTTTTAAAAAAAATTTTTTTTTAACCCTCCCCAAATTAAATTTTTTTTTTATTTTGGGTAGCTCCCCCATTTCCATCGCAAATCGAAAACCAGTCGAAAAGGCTACAGTCGACCGCATTCGACAGTAAAATACCCTGTACGGGCTTCTATATTAAGAGTATTTTGATAATAGATACTTTGATTAAAATAAAAGTAAGAACACAACAGGTGTTTAAAGAAAACCCATTTGAAACTCTCATTTTGCATATGAATTCTTTGCTTGCTTATAGCAGCTAACTTTCACATATTTATACATATTCAATCAAAAGCTGAGTGTTACGACACTTAATTTACTTATGCCTGTGTCGCAGCAGTTCCCTATCTCGCTCGCACAAATATGCGCACATGGTAAGCAGACGCATGTGTCACAGTCGTTCGCTGTCGCACACATGGCTGCCTGCGCCTACGATTCCGTGGAAAAATAACTTTTATTGCTGATTATCTGTCTTATTTACAAACCGATCTTGATGAAACTTTCAGCGTTCCTTCTACATATCATTCTTAACGCACCTGTTAAGTTAGAAGTGTCTACGTTGAAAAATGTGGCTATTATTCGTTTTTTTCGATTTGCGGGGGAAGGGGGGGAGGGTATCCAAAATTTAAAATAAACTTGATCTGCGTATAGTACACAGGAACCTTGATGCCAAATTTGGTGTCTCTAGCTCTTATAGTTGCTGAGATCGAAGCGTTCATACAGACGGACAGACGGACGGACAGACAGACGGACATGGCTCAATCGACTCGGCTGTTGATGCTGATCAAGAATATATATACTTTATAGGGTCGGAGATGTCTCCTTCTGCCTGTTACAAAAATTTTTTTCACAAAGTTAATATATCCCTGTACAGGGTATAAAAACCAATATTGGCAACATTTTTCAACGTAGACACCTCTAACTGATCAGATGCATAAAGAATATTATATAGAAGGAATGCTGAAAGTTTCATCAAGATCGGTGAATAAATAAGACAGATACTCAGAATAGAAATATAAGTATTTTTTCCATTGAATCGTTGGGCTTTACGGGCAGCCCATGTGTGCGAGCGAGACAGAGAACGACTGCAGTACATGCAGAAGTAAATGAAGCGACGTAATACTCAGCTTTTGTTCGAGTGTGTATACATATGCAAAAGCTTGGTGCTATAAGTATGCAAAGACTTCATATGCGAAATGAGAGTTTCAAAAGATTATTCTTTAAATACTTGTTACTTACTTGCTTCTATTAAATCAAAAGACTTATCAAAAAACTTTTATTATAGAACCCTTTACAGAATATTATATTGCCGGTGGCGGTGGACTGTAGCGTTTTTATACTCTGTACAGGGATATATTAGTTTTGTGCAAAAAGTATGTTACAGGCAGAAGGAGGCATCACCCCATAAAGTTTATATATTCTTGATCAGTATCAACAGCCGAGTCGATTGAGCCATTTTCGTCTGCCTGTCCGTCCGTCTGTCCGTCCGTCTGTCCGTCCGTCCGTCCGTCCGTCCGTCCGTCCGTCTATATGAACGGGTCGATCTCAGCAACTATAAGAGCTAGAGACTATAAATTTGACAAGAAAATTCCTTTAAACCATCCACAGATCAAGTTTATTTTCAATTTTGGATAGCTCCCCCATTTCCATCGCAAATCGAAAACCAGTCGAAAAGGCTACAGTCGACCGCATTCGACAGTAAAATACCCTGTACGGGCTTCTATATTAAGAGTATTTTGATAATAGATACTTTGATTAAAATAAAAGTAAGAACACAACAGGTGTTTAAAGAAAACCCATTTGAAACTCTCATTTTGCATATGAATTCTTTGCTTGCTTATAGCAGCTAACTTTCACATATTTATACATATTCAATCAAAAGCTGAGTGTTACGACACTTAATTTACTTATGCCTGTGTCGCAGCAGTTCCCTATCTCGCTCGCACAAATATGCGCACATGGTAAGCAGACGCATGTGTCACAGTCGTTCGCTGCGAAAAATAACTTTTATTGCTGATTATCTGTCTTATTTACAAACCGATCTTGATGAAACTTTCAGCGTTCCTTCTACATATCATTCTTAACGCACCTGTTAAGTTAGAAGTGTCTACGTTGAAAAATGTGGCTATTATTCGTTTTTTTCGATTTGCGGGGGAAGGGGGGAGGGTATCCAAAATTTAAAATAAACTTGATCTGCGTATAGTACACAGGAACCTTGATGCCAAATTTGGTGTCTCTAGCTCTTATAGTTGCTGAGATCGAAGCGTTCATACAGACGGACAGACGGACGGACAGACAGACGGACATGGCTCAATCGACTCGGCTGTTGATGCTGATCAAGAATATATATACTTTATAGGGTCGGAGATGTCTCCTTCTGCCTGTTACAAAAATTTTTTTCACAAAGTTAATATATCCCTGTACAGGGTATAAAAACCAATATTGGCAACATTTTTCAACGTAGACACCTCTAACTGATCAGATGC